>JAQQSW010010959.1:0-12870 GCA_028646575.1 Pseudocheirus occidentalis
CTACTAAGATCTGGGGGAGGGATGCTGGATGCTCACACTTCAATAAAGGGACAGGGACAGGGTAGAGAACAGAACAAGGGGGGGAGGGATGGGAAGGAGGGACATATGATCACTGTCACAATATGTCCACTATGAAGATGTCCTGTATAATGACACCTACACAGCCTGTATTGAATTGGTTGTCCTTCCAGCGGAGGTGTGTGACAAGGGAGGAACTGAAAGAATCTAGAATTTAAAGGTCTGCAATACCTGCAACTAGGAATTAAGATATACAGGGGCTGGGGTAGGAAGACCCTCCCTGCCCTACCAGAAAGTTAGAGAGGAGACCAGGGGAGGGGCTCTACAGTGGGATCACTGTTTTGGGGTTGGGGTAGTGGAAAGATGGGGAGAAAATCTGTAATTAAAAAATCACATGAAAATGAATGATGTAAACAAGAAACAAATAATATTTTTTACATAAAAAAAGAAAATGGATGAGAGTTTAGCAGAGGAAACCAAGAAGGAGCAGTCAGAGAGGTAAGAGAAGAACCAGGAGACAGCAATGTTCTGAAAACCTAAAAAGAAGATGGTGTCAAGGAAGAGACAGTGATTAACAGTATCAATGGCTGTATAAAAGCCAAGGAGAAGGAGTATTGGGAAAAAGTCATCGAATTTGGCAGCTAAGAGATCATTGGTAACTTTGGAAAGAGCAGTTCTAGTGGAATAATAAGGTCAGAAGCAAGATCTCAAGAGTTTAAGAAGTGAGTGAGAGGAGAATAAATTGAGGTATCTATTTTAGATGACCTTTTCAAGGATCTTCGCCAAAAAGGGCAGAGTTCCTGGGGTTAAGGCACTATCCCAGGGTCATACAGTCGTCCTGATGAATAGCTGGCCACTGGACCCAGGCGGCTCTGGAGGAGAAAGTGAGGCTGGTGACCTTGCACAGTCCTCCCTCACTCAAATCAAAGTCAACTGCAAGTCACGTCATCATTTCCCTGATGTCATGGTTGTCTTCAAGAATGAAGGACAAATACAACAGGACATGTCAAAGGCTGACCTTAACCCCATGTCTTCCTGACTATTTTTTGTTATACTACCTATTACTAGAACTTCTCAAATGAAACCATTTGTAGCATTGTGGCTTCTTGAGAGTGACAGAGTAGCTTACTGACTCAGAGAGTTTGGCTGTTCCTGTGGCATAAACCTCAGGTTCTACACAATTTCTACACAATGGCAAATGGAGGGCTTAGCAGAATCAGGATTTGAACTCACAAAGATTAATTGACCTGATCACACTGAGTAAGTAATTTATTCTTCTTGTAATGATCTTCTCAGTTTCAAAAAGGAAAAAAAAACAATTTCTAATACCCAGTCAATGAACACTTATTAAGTACTTACTATGTGTCAGGCACTGTGCTAAGTGCTAGGTATACTAAAAGACCAAAAGAATCCTTGCCCTCAAGGAGTTCACAACCTATATAGTAAGCAAAATTGTTAGACACTTATTATAAAATATTTCATTGTCATTAAAAGACAGATGCAATATTTAGTACTATTTACAAAGTAATAATTTTTTTTGGAGGGAGGCAAGGCAAAGCAATTGGGGTTAGGTGACTGACCCAAGGTCACACAGCTAGTAAGTGTCAAGTGTCTAAGGTCACATTTGAACTCCGGTTCTCCTGACTCCAGGACTGGTGCTCTGTTCACTGTGCCATCTAGCTGCCCCCATAGTAATAATAATTATTATTTATTGCCCTTTTGAGCATAAAAATGACCCATTATATTGTCACCAAGTTCTTACTTTCTCAGTTTTATCAGATCTGTCACTTCCATTCCATTTCCATGGTTAGATCTTTATTAGTTTATGACTGGATTGTTATAGTAAGCTACTAAGACATCTCAGATCCATTCATTCTGCACACTACTACCAAATTTGTTTTCCTAAAATACTTTTATTGTCACACTTCTTCCCTCATCCCCACCCCCACAGCCTTCCATTCATCCCCAATTTCTGCAGGATAAGATATGAACTACTTGGCATTCAAATTACTACACAAATTGTCCCCATTCTACCTTTCCATCCTTACCTCTCACTACTCTATGAACCCAGGGCTTCCCCCAAACTTGTTTATTCACTACCAGTAATCTCAAAAGCTTTGTTTATTTTTGCCTCCACATTTTTACTTGAGGTATTCTCCCTGGCCCAAATACAACTCTACCTTGTTTCTTCATTGTCCATCTTAAATTCCACCTTCTTCCTTGACCACTGCAGAAACCTTCCTCTGAATTCCTATTGCATTTATTGTCTGAATCATTGATTCACCAACAGTCATGAGTTTCCTTGTGCTTTCCTTTGTACTGTTGTCTTAAAGTGTTGCATAGATTTGCATTATTTAATTATCATAATTTTTTATTTCTCCAACTAGATTGTAAGCTCTCCATTCTATACCTTTTTTTGGGTACCCCTTCTATTGCATTGTATTTAGTAAACACTCAGGAAATATCACTGTCTCTGTGAGATGCAAATAACATTATATTTGTCTTATACCTACATAGTTGTCTCTCTCATTAAAATGTGAGGTTCTTCCAGGAAAAATTTGTATACAATCACAGACACATCCATTGTATGTGTGATGACCAACTTTGCCTAACTGGACTCTTCTCAGCAACACATAGTTATAAGACAACTTTACAAGTCTCAGGTTGGAAGGACATATCTCCATTCAGAGAAAGATCTAGAAAGAACAGAGTTTAAATGGAGACTGAAGCAATCTACATGCTATTGTTCTTTTTCATGTTTGGTTCTCTTTCTTTTTTCCCATTGTTCACTCCATTGGTTACAACCCTTCTATACAACTAGACTAATGTTCAATTTGAAAATATTTGCAGATCCAATACTTGATTGCATGCTGCCATGGGGGGGAGGGAGCAAAGGGAAGGGAGAAAATTTGAAACTCAAGAAATTATGGAACTGAATCTTGTAAACTAAAAGTAAATAAACAAATCAAATATTTTTTTAAATGTGAGGTTCTTAAGGTCGGTGATGATATTTTTATCTTTCTTTGTATTCCTAGAACTTAGCACAATGTCTATTACATAGAAAATGCTTAATAAATGCTTGTTGACTGACTGAGTGACTGACAGGATCATAGAGATAGAGGGAACCTCTGAGATCATCTAGTCCAATCCCCTCATTTTACAGGTGAGGAAACTGAGGCCCAAGGAGGTTAAATGACTTGTTCAAGGTCGCTCGGGTAATAAACAACAAGTTAGTATTTGAATCTAAATCCTCTAACTCCAAATCCAATATACAACACAGCTTTCCATGGTTAAGTAAGACTGCCAATCCTGGCTTTTTCAAGAAAAGCTAGCTCCTTAATGAACTACATGAATGTGCCAAAAGGCAAATGATGGATCTATAATAGAATCTTGCACCTCCCTTTTTGAAATACCTCTGCTTTGTTGGTTCAAGTCAATAAGGATTATCTGATGTTTGTTTTTCCTAAAGTGTCCTGCCAGGGGTCAAAAATACCTTCCTTGTCTCTGTAATGATCAGTTTGTCATCCTTGAAGCATGGCATTGTAGCAGGACTATCTTAGCTCCTCTTCCAGATATTGGTGTAGCTAATAATTACATTTAGTCTTTGAATATGTGAATGAGCCCCATCCAGTCTTATAAACCATGTTTAAAAAAGCAAGCTCTCATTTGTTAATCCTTAAGTTTTATTTATATACCAGAAGTTGAAAATAATGCAAAATTGGGAGGGAAATATTGTGTAGGAAGGTCAGATTCTAAAATTAAAGAAAAGATGGGTATCTTCTATAAACCTTAGAGTGATTTATTCTGTACAATACTCTATATAGTAACCAAAATCTCCTCTAAGGTAGTATTGCCATGAAGACTAAAATATATCTAGGGAATGGGAACCCCAAAGCTGTTTTTACATGTCACTCACTGGGTGATCTTAGATTTGTATTAATGTAGGGCAGAGAGCTCTTGACCCTATAATTTTTTAAGTACATCATTTTACACAAGTCATTTTACCTCTCTCAGTCTCAGGCTTGTTAACTCAGGTTCTGAAATGGAGATAATAATAATCCTCCCAATAATTCTGTATGATGTCAGGGCAGGTGTCTAACCACCTATTTGAAGACCAAAAGTTTGAACTTCTCCTATAAATCAATCAATCAAAGGTATGAACTAGTTGTGAACAATGCCTAGGCACCTCTCTAGGATGATCAGTTATTAAACTGAAGGCATAAACTACGTGTAAACAATCTAGTTAATCACACTAGAAAGGAGTAGAATGCTTGGAGCCATTGGGTAAAACAAGATGATTCTATATAGGAAGTGTATTGGGATTGATTGAAGAGTTAGCAATATCCTGTGGGGCTTAGATTAAAACATCAAGGTCGTTCAGAATAGATATTCCAGTAGTGAGTCAGTTTAGTGATGGAGCAGCTTCATCCAAGACCCTGAGAGGACATTACTGGGGGCAAATGGAAAAAGCCTCTGTCAATTCCCTTCCTTGACCAAAGGATAACCTCATAGACTTCAGATGATTTAGACTTCTTATTGGCTTAAGTAATAGTATCCCCAGAACTGCAGTGGCTGGTATCTGCACCCAGAACCTGGAGATAAATTAGATGCCCTGAGGAAAGACAGCTGCAGAAGTCTACAAGGAGCCCAGCAGAAAGCTATAGAATATTTAAGAGGAACTTCCACAGTAACCCAGAAAGAGGAGAAAAGGACTCATTAGATAATGAGCTCCCAGAGGGCAGGAACTGTCTTTCTTTTTATTAATTGTATCCGCAATGCTTAGAACAGTACCTGATCTGTAGTAGGCACTAAGTAAATATGTATTGGCTTAGATTGAATTTCTAGGAATCAGGAGTGATGAGCTACTCTTTTTGCTACATGTGTTATCTAAATGAGAGGCTTATGGAAGAATCTGCTCCTGGTTTAGGGAGATGTTTTGTACCAATTGTTCTTATTATACAATCTCAGCATATATTAATTTTTAAAGCTAATTAACTCTGACTGGCTAATTAACATCAACTGTTAACTGTTGGGAAACACACTAGATGGGGCCCATTAGCAATAATACTACCAAAACCCACCTGAATCATTCACTGTGATAGTGAGGAATCTGAAGGGAGAAGTAGTAGCTCTACTCTGAGTACCAGACCTGATAGTTCAAGTATGGGTTGGGAATATAAGCCTCAGACCCTAAATGATAGTGGTAATATGTGGAAGAAAATAAATGAATGAAAAAGCATTTTTAAGTACTTAATATATACTAAACATTTTCCCTAAATGCTAAGGATATTCTTAACTTTTCATACTCTCTAGATGAAGACAACAACTATGTGAAGTTTTTACTGCAAAACAAATGGAACACCTTAAGGTGTGACAGCAAAGTAAATGTTAATACATCTTTCATGTTATTTCAACTCAGATGGCTCTGGAGGAGAAATGAGGCTGGTGACTTTGAGCAGCTCTCCTTCACTTACGCCCAATTCAGTTGCAAGTCATAGCATCACAGATCTTCCTGATGCCATGGTCCTTTTCCAGAATAAAGGACAAATAACAACAACGACCAACAAAACTACAGATGTTTCTGATATTAAACCATCTGACAGTTCCCAGAACTTTGGTTGTAAGACTTTTCTTTTCTATATCTTTGGTAGTTATGACTGAAAAGGAAGGGCTTGGAGCAGTTGCTTCTGGAAGGATTTACAGGAGGGTAGATTCTCAAACTATCCATGTGGACTGGGCTGGAAAGGGTTTTGTAAACCAAAAAGCACAATATAAAGGTCAGATGGTATTCATATTTTATTTCTTTTTTGGTAAAATATAGCCACCCCTATTGGAAAAGTTCTTCCTAAAATGTAAAATTCATGGCATTGTAACCAGTCTAGTGCAATACCATATACTACTAGAAAAAGCATTCATGAAATGTTTGTTAAATGAATGAATTCAGCAAATCAGCAAAGGTAATAGTATTTGGCGAATTACAGCATACAGCTAATTTACATTTATCTGCAAGTGGAATTTTTATTTTGTGGATTAGCTAAGGCAACTTAAGGATACTTCTCCAAATTATACCTCTCATGCCTAATCTAGCACCTAGTCCTAATCTTCTGATGGCAAAATCAATCCAGGAGGCTTACAGATATAGATGGCAATGGAGGGAGATAAGTATATGCCTGGGTCTTTCCTGTTCTGAAATCAAATGTGAACTGTTTTTTGGTTTGCTCTTCTTCCTTCCATTAGCACAGATAATTGAGACGTGATTACATAAGTTGGTGAAGCCATTGGCTAAGGCAGTGGTTCTAAATCTTTTTTCAGTGGTATAACAAAACTTCAGTGGCAACCTCAGGCTAGTAAACGCTGTTTGTTGATTCTGGAAATATCCGGTGTTTGGTCTTTCCCAAAATGAATTGAGGAACCTCTAACGTAAAAAAGCCTGCTTTGTCTCTTTAATAATCAGTCATTTAAAATGATTTTTTAAATGCTTACTACTAATATATTAAATAATATAAACTTTATTTTTAAAAACTTATCTTCAGATAAATGTTTGTTTTGGATCTAGTGATATTATAAATAAAGTATTTCTTAATAAGAAGGAATAAAGTTGTCATTGTTATGAATAAATATTTTATATTCTGGAAAGATGTAGTATATCAAGCCTATCCTTCCTTCCCCTCCCCACTAACCAGTATTTTAAAAGTTCCGTTGCAGGTAAATGAAAGCTGACTACACAGGATGCTTTAATTCACTAAATATCTTTCTTCTGTTGATATGCTATTATTGAATCATTAATTTAGCAATAATTTATAAAATGCTTTCTCTAGATGTGTAAGACATTGTGCCAAGTTCACTGCCTTGAATTTCATATTTTGGGAAAGATTTTGTAGTGGCAATTTACCATATCTGGTATTGCTGCCTTCATTTAACAAAAGAGAAAATAGAATAAGAATAAAATCTGACATATATATTGTGCTTTGTGGCTTACAAACTACTTCTGCCATCCCTGCTCCCATCCCAGACCCCACAGCCATAATCCTAGGAATCGGACCTTATACAAAAATTACCTAGCAGCTGCTGCTGCCAGCGCAGCCTCCCTAAATGGGGGGCCTTAGCCAGCAACCAACAAGGCTACACAAGCTCAAATTATGGGAGACTTTTTTTTAGATACATCATGTTTTCATTAAACAATTTAAGATTTTAGCATTTTTACTGTGCTCTTTTTGTAAATGCTTTTGTGATGTGCTAGAAAGATCCCATATTTTAAAAAAGAGACAACTTCAGAGATTCAATACAGCAGATCACAGGAAGGATTTGATTTGAGTTTGCTACTGGAGATCGCTATCACCACACTTGCAATTCTTACTCATTTGAAACTCAGACTAAGCTGGTTATTTGTTTCATCATCAGATAAAACCTTCTCTCTTCTGACTTCCCAATTTTCCCCAGTTATACACAATGGATGTTGTTGCTTCTTTAATGGATCTTTTTTTCTCATTAATGTAGTCCTTCCTTCAACGATGTAGATCATAACCATTCATAGCTTCTTTTTACCTAGTATCATAAAATCATAATTTACAATGGGTATAAACTGGAAGGGATGTTAGAGACCACCAAGTCGAATTCCCCTATTTTGCAGTTGAAGAAACTAAGGCTGAAAGAGATTAAGCGACTTGCCAACATGGCTAATGTGTGTCTGAGGCAGGATTTGAACTCAGGTCCTTCTGACAGCCCAGAACTTTGTCCAATGTGCCACCTAACTGCTTGAGTTGTCCAGATTTTCTTCTTAGTTATCTATAGTGGGGTTCAGCTGATGTGCTAGAAGCCTTTCAACATTACGGGGTTACCGGTGTTGAATTTAGGCTATGTATCTGTTATTCTTTGTTCTGAATACATGACTGGACTACCTCCTTTCTCAGACAGTTATTGATAATCTTCCTGTAGGCTCTACTAGTAGCCTCACAACGTCAAGAGAACATGAGGAAAGTTTCCAGCACCGTAAATGAACCTGTGAAAAGACATGAACAATAATCTCACAGGAGGAGCAGTCATGAATGGGAGGAGATTTGCATTGGAGGAGGAAAGAGCCAAGGTGATTAAATCACCAATCCATTGGAGTATTGGCATGAAATACTATGAATTACTGGAAGGCTTTTTAAAAACAGGTTTTTGTTTCAGGGAGCAGATCGGGTTCATTGAAAACCCTGTACAACTGGACATTTATTTATATAAGTGATATTCACATAGTATATAAAATTTGCAAAGCATTTTAAATATATTATCTCATTTGAGCCCTGTATGGAGGGTTCTGAGGCTCGGAGAGGTTGCTGACTGTCAGGGTCAGGATTTGAAAATGTATGTTCCTTACTCAAAGTTTAGCACTTTATCTACGATACTTTGCAGTTTTTCTGACAAGCTAGCCTTCTAATCAATTTTCTTCCTACTCAGTTCTGGTCCTAGTTCATTGCCTATATAATTGCCTATTCAAAGTGTAGCTGTTCATCTCTCTTTGTTTCCTTCAGCGCCATTTCCATTTCCTCATTGTTTAAGAGCCTATTAAATTATGACTGTCATGATTCATTTCACAGTGTCTGGCATGTAAGTTGTCTGACCCTTTTCATTTATACTATGAATAAGAGTATGTTTGCTTCTTAGAACTTTGTAACTGTGAGTGCCATCCTTCCTTACTCTTGGGAATATATATGAATTGATTTCACTTACTATTAAATATATACAAGGATGTAAATATTTGCATATAAATATGTCAGTTTTTAAGGCTCCTTTTCTCCCCATTTTTATGTAATGGAAGTTTATTTCTCCAATTTCCTCCCTACTTCCCCTCTTCCCCATCTGAATTAGCATTCATATGGAGAATACCAAGAGAGAAAACCTAAGGCCTCTGCTCTTTATTCCAAAGGAACAATTCTTCTTCTAAAATACATTCCTTCTAAAAGCTTTAGGAAGACTCATGCCCATATCAATTAACTAGTATCCTGTAAATATGTTTTTCTCTCTTTTTTTTTTTTTGGTCTTACTCTAAAAACCAGCTAAGAAAAGTCTCTCCTCCTTTCATCAATTATAATTTCAGATAAAAGTGCCTACTTCAGTTGCAGTGGCCCAATGGCATCTGGCATCACAGGTAGGACTCTCCATATCCCCCTTTGTTGGATAACCATGAGGAAATGGGGAAACAGTTCAAACTCATGCTCCTATTCCCTTCCACCAAATACTGTTCCCAAAGACTCCAAAACACCAATTTGGAAATGTAGGTGGCAGAAAACACTTTGTTCCTCACCAATCAACATCTGAGAATCTTTGAAAAGGGGAAGCATCGCTATTATATGTAAAAGTGAAATTTTTTGTAGATAAAACAGGAAAACTGGGAAAGGCATCTTCATAGTTGCCATATTACCACTTCATTCTGGGGAACTACTATACCTTTACCCCTATCTGAGTGCTGATATGGAAGCCAACAGCATCTCCTGTCTCTGGGATACCCCCCCCCACAAAAAAGGGCAAAAAACCAACCCCTGCCTTCAAAAAGATCACATTCTAATAAGAGGAGGCAGCATGCTAATAACTAGATATATATAACATTCACAGAGCAGATGGAAAGCACTAATAACAGGAAGGACCAGGAAAAGCCTTTTGCAGAAGGTAGGACTAGAGTTTAGTATCAAAGAAAGTAATAGAAACCAAGAGATGGAAATGAGAAGAGAGAACCTTTTGGGCACTTGGAACAGCCAGGGTGAGGATTCAGAGATGGGAGATGGAGTGTCTTGCATGAGGAAAAACAATCAGGCCAGTGTAACAGGATCACAGAGTGAGTGCATCTAGGGGAGTAACATGAAAGAAGACTAGAAAGGCAGGAAAAGTTAGTTTAGGTATGAAGAACTTTAAATGACGAACTAAGAACCTGATCATTTGTCTTGGAGGAAAGAAATAGAGAAATAGAGAGCTGCTGAAGTTTGTTGGATAGATAGATGACACAGTCAGACCTATACTTTATGTATTTTTTTTTCCTTTTGGAGGGGGGAATTGGGGTTAAGTGAATTGCCTAAGTTCATCCAGTTAAGTAAGTGTCAAGTGTCTGAGGTTGGATTTGAACTCAGGTCCTCTTGACTCCAGGGCTGGTACTCTATTCACTGCACCACCTAGATGCCCCAGACCTATACTTTAGAAAAATCACTTTGGCAGTTGAGTGGAGAATGGGCTGGTATGGGGAGACATTGGAGGTGGGGAAACCTGTTAGGAGGCCACTTTAATAGTGTAGACAAGACATGATGAGGGCTGGGTAAGTGGAGAGAAGGGGAATGAAGAATGTTGTGAAGGTTGAAATAAAAAAAATTTGGCAGTAGATTAAATATATGTGGTGAGTGAGAACGAGGAAGCCAAAGATGACAATGAAGTTGTAGGCCTACATGACTGAGAGGATAGTTGAGCCTTTGATAGCAAAGGGGATTTGCTTGTCTTTGCTGGCAGACACTAGATATTCCAGTACTTTACCATATTATTCAATTCAAGAATGGCCTATTAAATGGATCTTAAAATTTCCTTTCTTTTGATGTTGAAATGCTTTTCATTGTCATAGTAATAGTCATCCTTTTAAAATTATAGTGCAGGGCAATAAAAGTGCATCACTCCTTAGCTTTGGGAACAGAGCACCATGTTTTTGCCTTGGTCTGAATTAAATCTCTTAATCCCTTTGGGAACAATATGGCCATCTGTACAATGCTAACTTTCTACTTAACTGGTGAAGAGAATAGCAATTTATGCTATTCAGAGATACAGATAGTTTGCAGGCATGGCACATTAAACTGTTCTTCCTGTCCCTAACCCCTGTCCATTTTAGGATAAAAGAAGAATAAATGAACAGTTATTAAGAACGTAAAAATTGCTATGCAGAAACAAACCAATAGTCCCTCAAGTCCAGTATTTTGTTTCTGACACTAAGGGACATTTTTGTGGGAGATCTCATGTAGTTCAAGGGTTCTTAAACTTTTTTATGTCATAGACCTCCTGACTCCAGGGCTGGTGCTCTATTCACTGCGCCACCAGAATGTCTTTAAATGCATTAAATAAAACACATAGGATTACAAAGGAAATGTACAATACTGAAGTAAATATCAAAATATTTTTTCATGGAGCCCAGGTTAGGAACCATTGTCTTAATAGTTGTTTTCTATGATTAGAAGATACTCCCCACAAACATTCTTTTTTTTGTTGTTTTAACTTTAATTGATTTGTTTATTTACTTTTAGTTTACAAGATTCAGTTCCACAATCCCTTGACTTTCAAATTTTCTGCTCTCCTTCCCTCCCCCCTGCCCTGCCCCCACCATGGCAGCATGCAATCAAGTATAGGATCTGCAAATACTTTCACACTGGACATTAGTATGGTTGTAAAGAAGGATTGTAACCAATGGAGTGAACAATGGGAAAGAAGAAACAAAACCAAACATGGAAAAGAATGAGAGCATATAGTTTGCTTCAGTCGCCATTTAAACTGTGTTCTTTCTAGATCTTTCTCTGAATGTAGACATCTCCTTCCATCCTAAGACTTGTAGAGATGTCTCATAACTGTGTGTTGCTGAGAAGAGTCCAGTTTATCAAAGTTGGTTGTCACACATAAGATGTGTCTGTGATTGTGTACAAATTTTTCCTGGTTCTGCTCTTCTCACTTAGCATCAGTTTGTATAAGCCTCTCCAGGTGAATATGAAGACCGCCTCCTCCCCATTTCTTATAGCACCATAGTATTCCATTACATTCATATACCACAACTTGTTTAGCCATTACCCAATTGATGGGCATCCCCTTAATTTCCAATTTTTGCCATAACAAAGAGAGCTGCAATAAATATTTTTGTTCATATGGATCTTCTTCCCACTTCTATGATCTCTTTGGGATACAATCCCAGAAGTCCCACAAACATTCTGAACTCCTCTCTTTTCTTCCCTATTTATTTAGCAAAAATTAAGAGATATTTATTAAACATCTATCCTGAATGCTGTGTTCCATGAAGGTGGAAAATTACATAGACTCTTCCCTCGAAGAGCTTATAATTTAGTAGAGGGTTGAAGCAAACTGATAAAGCATATACACAAATTTGATACAAATTTAGAGTGAAATGTTCTTAAAAGTTGGAGAAATGACTGACCTTGAGGTGAGAGATTAAGGGAGGGGCTCATAAAGGACATAACATCTGAAGTGTACCTTGAAGGAAGGAAAGAATGAAATCAAACAGAAAGGAGAGTCCCTTCATGATGAGGGGCCACATGCACCAATATGCAGAGGGAGAAGAAAGGGTGAAATTAGGGGAAAACTAGTGTTTCAGTTTGGTTGGAACATGGAGAATATAAAGTAGAGTATTATGAAATAAGGCTGGAAAGGTAGAGTGGAACTGGTCCACAGAAGGCCTTAAATGCCAGAATAACATGGTTGCATTTTATACAGGCTCATTTTTGAGGAGAGAAGTGATAATGATTAGACTAGAACATGAGGAATACTCCTTTGGAAATACTATGGAAAATGAATTGGCCTTCTCCAAAGACAAAGAAGATAGCAATTTATCCCAATACTCCAGGAAAGAAGTAATCAGGGTCTGAGAGGGTGGTATAGGTATAATGGAGGGGAGACATAAAAGAGAGATACTGGAGACAGAATTCAATTCATTGATTACTTTTTTGTGTTTTTTGTTTTTTGTTTTTTTGCTTTAATTTTAATTTATTTTCTTGGTTACATCATTCATTTCCACAAGGTTTTGAGTTACAAATTTTCTCCCCTTCTTTCCCCTACCCCCCAGGCCAAAACATTGATCCCACCATAAAGCCCCTCCCACAATCTGTTCCCTTTTATGTCCTC
>JAQQSW010010960.1:0-12869 GCA_028646575.1 Pseudocheirus occidentalis
AAGACAGGATCATGTAATAAATATAGTTTGGGGGCTTTAAAGTTGTATGTGCCAAAAGTTATTTAGTAAATGCCTGCAATGTCTTAGCAATTTCAACTACTGAGATAGATAGGTAGACAGACAGATAGATAGATAGATAGATAGATAGATAGATAGATAGATAGATAGATGATAGGTAGATAGACACACAGATAGATGTGTGCATGTGTTTGTGTGTTTGTGTGTATGTGTTTGTGCATATCAGAGCACTTCCATCTAGCATGTCTCTCTCTATATCTTTGAAGTAGAATTGATTGAAGTAGAATTGCTGCCTACTTGGTTTGTCAGATTGAAAAAACAAGAAAGTCATTACCTATGCAAACACATAGGCAAAAGTCAATGTGGTTTACATATTTTCTTTTTAAATATTACAAAATGTACCCAAATAAAATAGAATAATTTTAAAACATACATGTAAATACAGTGGGTTTTTTGTTTGCTTTTAATTCTTTCATATATGGTTGGGTGGAGAGTTCATTCTAGGAAATGGTTGATACACACACACACACACAAAATCATTGTAAAAAACCTAAAGTGCTTTAAGACAGGCATTGTGTGATTCCTTGAAAGAAAGGTGAATTCATTATTGGCCCCTTCAAACCTATGTAATTTTGAGTAAGTCACTTGATTAGAAAATGTCTGTTTCAGCTGTGAAATTTAGGGAGTTTGACAAGACAATCATTAAGATTCCTTCTACCTCTGGATATAATGATCCTATGATCCAATGAAATCAGAGACTATGTTAGGGACAAGACAGGTAGAAATAAGTCTTATGCAATGGATATATTGAGAAAAATACATTAGAATATGCTTCTGTTTATTACATGGTTACTCTTCTGAATTTTATTCAGTAAAGATAGGAATTTCTCTTTATCTTTTTTATGCTGGGGGGGAAGGGCGTTAGCATAACAGGAAGAAAAATCAAGTGAAAGGTTTAAAATATTCCTGAAAAGTACTGTCATTCTCTATATTGACACTTATTAGAGTTCACAGGACTTATTCTATAAGCTTCCTATGTACCTATGATATGTTATCTTAAACTTGACTTGTTTTCAATCATTTCCTTTCAGTTCTGAATTTGCCAAAGACATGAGTGTTTTTGAGGTCATCTTAAATAATGTTACTTCAGTGAAGCATCAGTTTAATAAAAAAAAACTACATATTGCTGAGGAATTGACATTAATCTGACTTCCCATATAACATGGTGGATGTTTGATACTTGAATTTTATAATGTTTGATTTAAAGACAAATGTGCATTCTTTGCCCAATGGACAGGTTACTACTTTTTACTCAGCTCCACTGAGGAGTGCTACTGAATATTCAACAAAGAATCATACAGATGGAAGGGCCCTTGAAAGGTCATGTAGTCCATTTCACACTCTTATGGCAGGACTAAAACTAAATCACCCTGTAGAAATTAGTATCTAAGCTATTTTAAAAGACCTCCAGAGAAGGTGATTGCACAATGTAGGAAGCCAAAAGAGGGTGTAATAATATAACTTGCCAGAAAATGTTTATGTAATTCCATAGTCAATAGTTATTATTGAGAGGAAGCAATTAGGTAATTAATACAAGGGGATCATTTTTTTTTACATTTCTGTTACAGTAGATCATGTGTTTATATTTTACAATGGTTTCCTGAAATTAAAGACTTTAGTATCCAGTAGGTAATGAAAATCATTTTGAACATAAAATAATACCTTTGACATTCCCCTTCTTACATTTCATAACAGAGACCTACATATTCAACAATTTCTTATAAATATGCTTGAAATTAAAACACAGACTTATATTTAAACTATTGTATCATTACCTTCTTAAGTGCACACAGTGATAGAGTAGTTAGATAATTAATTAATTCCTACCAATAACAGCCAAGCTCCTTGCTACATATTTTGGCATTTGAGTATATTTGGTGTTATATTTCAAGGAAATGTGGAAAATAACATTGGGGAGGCAAAGCTGAGACAGTAAAGTAGAAGCAGAAGCTAGCTGAAATCTATCGGCATTCCTCTCCAAAGAACTTTAAAATAGCACTTCAAAATGAAGTCTGGAGCAGCAGGTCCAATAAAATGTTGCATAGGATATTTTTTTTTCTAGTCTAACACAATTTAGAAGGTCAGCAGGAGATTTCTGTGACACCAGGGTTGTCACCAGACTAGAGTGCTCACAGTAGCACCACTAACAGGCTTGAACCTCAGAGGCAGCTAAAACAGTGACAGCACCAACATTAGGATCTCTCAGCCCAGAGAAGGTGAGAGAGTCAGAAATAATATCATAAAGAAATTACAGGATCCATTTGCTGGCATTGAATGCAGCACCTGGTGCTCTTTGGCAAATCTTTTACCCATAAATGGTTCTGGGTCACATTTCTAGGTCACAGTTCCAGGGTGGAAAGGAATACTTATGGTCAGTCAAAAGTAGCAGGGTCCCTGACCATAGGTTGCAGCCAGTGAGGAGCGCTAATGTGTGTGTCTGAAAGAGAGCATGAGAGCTGGTCAAAGTTCCAGAGTCAAGGGGAACACTATTGCCTGAAGCTGTAGGGGAACAGTGGCATAGCCTGCATAAAGACCAGGAGAGCAGTGCCACACACTTCTCTGGATCACACCACTTTGGAAATACAAGAAACTTACAGATCCCCTAAATTAGTTCTGAAAATAGCAGTATAAAAAATCTGAAGCTTTGGACAGAGAGAACATGGTTGTTATGCCCAGATTATAAGAAAGGGTTTAAAACTGATGAACAGGCCAGATTCTCAGTTGATCCTCCACCTTCCTCATACTGTCCTTTTTCCACAAGGAGCTGGTGATTGTCTGGATTTCATAGTTTCTACCTTATCTCTTTCCACTAATCAGGGTTGAGTTGAATTTGTTGAGTTCTCTTTCACAAGGTACACATTTAATTTAAGGTGTTTTAGAGTCTTTTTTTGCATCCTTAATTACCGAATCACTGATCATTAATTTATTTATTATTGCTTGACTTATTTAGTATTTTTTTTTTTGCTTTTTGGAGGGCAGTTGAGGTTAAGCAACTTGCCCAAGGTCACATGGCTAGCTTGTGTGTCAAGTGCCTGAGGCAGGATTTGAACTCAGGTCCCCCTGACTCCAGGGCTGGTGCTCTATTCACTGAGCCACCTACCCGCCCCATAAATTAATTTTATTACCTGGAACCCTGTCTCTCAAAGGTTTTCATTGCCATAGGATACACAAATTACCTTCTGGAAGACAACTCAGAATGAAAACTTCCAGAGTATTATACTAAATTCCAGAGGCCCAAATGATTGAGGAAATATTGCAAGTAGACAAATAGAAATAATCTGAATATTATGGAGTCACAGCCATCTTCACACAAGCTGTAGGAGCTTATACTTTAAAGGAATAGAGGGATTATAAGATCATAATATGAAGGTAAATAATCTATGAATATAACCAAGGAATAATCTATTGTAACTCCAAGAAAAGGCAACTTCCAAGGTTCGGATTACGAGCATGGCAAACCCCATTTATTCAGCAAACATTCACAGAACAGAGAAAGTCAAAATACAGGATAACTCATTCATTTAGCAAGTAAGTTCTCAATTCAACCCAGGTACTACACTACCCCTAGACAATGCATTCATTTATTCAGCCAAAGACCACAAAAAGAATAAAGGTTTCCCACGTCTGGACACAAAGTAATTACAATACCATCCATTAACACCTAGCCCTTTCTCTAAAGGGGCAGGAGAGCACAAAAGTCCATCTACCCTTAAGTTATAAAAAGGCTAAAATATCATCTCAGCATTGAAAACCCAAGGAAACACTCTTCTTTCATCTTGACTCTAGGAAATCCCTCAGCAATTTCAGTTCTTGGATAGACAAGGCTCAACAAAGCCATACCCAGTGTCCTCATCAAGTCACTCTTCCTGTAGAACAGTCCCAGAACCCCTGAAAACAGCAGCAAGGCCCTCTTCAAGGATTTCTGTGAAGGTACCACAAGAAAATTCTTCTTCACGGCTTCTGAACCAACAGCCAGGTTCCAGGACCTCTACAACAGCAGCACTGTCCTTCACAATCAGGTGAATCTGGCAAAACAATATCAAAAGAGACAGACAAAATACCGGCATCACAGCCATGCCTTCTTAGTTCTTGGCAGTTCTGGGTGACAGTTCTCAAAAGTCCAGGGCAGCTCTAATGGGCTCTCAGCAGTTTTTCTCTCCACAACTCAGGCTCCACAATACTGGATCCTGCTCTCCAAAAGTTCTTCTGGCCTCCTCTTGGCCTGGGTCTCTCTCCCAATTCATTGCTCCTTCAAGTTCAGCCCTCTCTTTTCACCTCAACATATCCATCCCACAAGTGGGATGCACAAGCTCTGGGTTTTAATACTCATCCCAAAAACCAAGCCAATACAGGGTCATCTTCAAATTCCATTACCATTACATCTCTCCAACAAAACTGAGTATAATCCTTCAGAGAAAATATTTATTTAATGAAATGGATGACTTTTAAGCATTTGTGATAAAAAGACCAGATCTGAATAGAAACTTTGACATTCAAACACAAGACTAAAGAGGAGCATTAAAAAAGGGGACATATGAAAGAAATGCAAAAAGGTTTAACTGTTTGCATTTCTGTATGGGAAGATGATCCCTGTAACTCCTAAGAATGTTACCATTACTAGGACAGCTAGAAGAAGTCTACACAGACAGAAGGTATAGGTAAGAGTTGGAAGCTCTCCAAAACATGAAGGAGCAATAAAAAGAGATGCACTGGGAAAGGAGGAGGGAAAAGAAATAGTAGATACTTTCTTTGCCAAGAAGAAAAGTGCACTGGAAGAGCTTTTACAGTTGAGGGGAAAAGTGATTGTAGTACCAGACCAGAGATGACATTTGAAGATCACTCTCATCAAATTTGTGATGATACACACACACACACATATGCATACATATGTGTGTATGCATATGTGTGTGTGCGTTTGTGTGTGTGTGTGTGTGTGTGTGTGTGTAAATGGAGCAGGGTTCAAGATACCTTCACTCTAGTTCTGTCCTTTCATGAACTTGCTTTCCTTTAGTTAATCATTTAGGTCACATAGGCCTTCATTTCCTCATATTCAAAATGAGATTCAAGATACCTAAACTCCCTACCTCATATAGCTGTTGATAAGTTAATAAACATCAATTTGGGGGGGGGAGTGGAAGCAAAATTGGCTTAAATCATAGATGTGAATAAAAAGTGAATTAGGCATACCAAGATCATGTGTTATGAGAACCTATGTCAGAGACACTAATTAATATATATTTTTTCCTTGTGTCTCATAATTCTTCCATTACATAATATGATCCTGGACAGAGTATGCCTTTAATGAATTCTTCCTGAACTGAATTTTGTAAAATTTTAATGATTAACCTGATTAACTAGCATATTAATACAATCTTGTTCTTTTCAGGGGAAATAGAAAGCAACCAATCACCATACTCTGTGTCTATTATTTCATTAATATTGATTTATACTTTAATACATTTTGAAAGTAATTCAATAACACTTAGGTAGAGCCACGATGGAGGAGGAAAAGCAGGAACTTGCTTGAATTCCTGCACCAACCACCTCCAATACATGTAAAATATGACTCCAAACAAATTTTAGAGTTACCAAAAGTGACAGAGAGAAAAACAATCTCCCACTGAGGGCAGCTTGGCACATGGACCCAAACCCGGGGCATCTCTGACAAGAGGCACAGACTGGCCTGAGCAGACTTCAGGAGAGTGAATTACCAGCAGCTCTGGTGGTTTTCAGACTTCTCAAGACATAAAATCCAAAGAGAAAGTAAAAGGTCAGTAGGGAACTCTGTTGGAACCAGGTGATGAAACAGCACAGTATGGCCCCTGGCCCCAGGACAAGAGGCAGCAGAGGCATGGTAGCTGCAGCTGTAGCTACATGGCTGCCTTTAGAGCTCCTGGCCTACAGATTGTAGGGCGACCAAATGACCATTCAGAGGGTGATCACACTTGCTTTGACCTGCTTGGATCTGGGTCCCAGTCTTGGGTGGTGGTCATGTTATGAGAAACACCAGTGTTTCAGAGCTTGTGGTGGCTGTAGAGAGGGTGCCCTCCTCATAGCTCTGACCACTGCAATCACCTCAGCAATGGGGACAAAGCTCTCGCCAATCTGGAAGCAGAGTTCTATCATGACAAAGGGCTCAAAAGTCAAGTAATTGGCTGGCAAGATGGCAAGGAGAGGAAGCACAATTAGACCATAGAATTCTTTTTTTTTGGAGGTGGGCATAAAATCAAAACATGGTAGCAGAAGAAGACAACAGAGTTAAAACTCCTATATCAAAAGCTTTCAAGAAAAATATGAATTGCTTACAGGCCATGGAGAAGCTCAAGAAGGATATTAAACATCAAGTAAGTGGAGGAAAATGGGGAAGAGAAATGAGAATGATGCAAGAAAATAATGAAAAGTGAGTCAACAGACTGCTAAAGGAGACCCAAAAATACTGAAGAAAATAACACCTTAAAAATAGAGTAAGTCAAATGGCAAAAGAGGCCCAAAAATCCAGTGAGGAGAAGGATGCTTCAAAAAGCCAAATTGTTCAGATGAAAAAAAAAAGAATTTCAAAATCTCACTGAAGAGAATAATTCCTTAAAAATTAGATTGGAGCAAATGGAAGCAAATGACTTTGTGGGAAATCAAGACACTATAAAACAGATCCAAACCACTGAAAAAATAGAAGACAATGTGAAATATCTCACTGGAAAAACCACCAACCTGGAAAATAGATCCAGGAGAGATCATTTAAAAATTAATGGACTACCTAAAAGACTTTATGACTTTCTCAGTTAGTATGAGCTTCAATAAACCTAATGAGGAGTTGTCTTGATTATGCTTAAATTAATTAATGATTTAAAAAAGGGCCTAGAAATTATCCTTCAAGTAATTCTCAAGGAAAATATTCCTGATATTCTAGAACCAGAGGGTAAAATAGACATTGAAAGAATTCACTGATTGTCTCTAGAAAAAGATCCCAAAAAGAAAACTTGGCATCTCATAGCCATTTTCCAATGTTCCCAAGTCAAGGAAAAAAATATTACAAGCAGCCAGGAAGAAAGAATTTAAATATTGTGAAAACATAGTCAGGATGAGATAAGATCTAGCAGCTTCTACATTAAGGGATCAAAGGGCTTGGAATGTGATATTCTGGAAGATGAAGGAGCTAGGATTAGACCCAAGAATCACCTGCCCAGTAAAACTGATTATAGTGCTTCAGGGGAAAATATGGACATTCAATGAAATAAGAGGACTTTCAACTATTCTTGATAAAAAAAAACAGCTCTAATCTTTTCCCCTCTTTGTGGATCTATAATGCCCAATTACATAAATCATCACTTAGGCAATGCCTATAATTGCAAAATAAATGGAGAGACAATAAAACCAATATCCTTTGAAATATTCAGAAAATCCAGCTGTAAGTCTATCTGTAAGTCATGATTCCAGGGAGGCAGAGGTTAATGGTTCTCTTGATGTGTCCAACTCATTCTCTGTCCTCATTAAGTTCTGCATTAGTAAAGAGTACTTGGAAACAGGATGCCTAAGTATGAGTAAACCGGCTCTGTTTGCAAATAATTGGTCAAAGCCCCAAGTAGTTCAGGGTGTGATAGAGTTTTGAGTAAGTAGCCCCTACGTTTCTAGACGGTGAAAGATAGAGAGATGAAGTATTAGAAAAATGAAATAAAATTCTGATGAGTAAGGTTCAATTAACCATAAAATGTCCCCTATCTTATACTTTATTTTGTGTATATATTCAAAGCCCCATTCTTGAGTTTTCCGTATCAAATTTTCTATTTTCTAACTTATGCCTCCTAGTGATGCCTAGGTAGTATTTTCTTTTAAAGCCACAATGTAAAAAAAGACATTTTTTTTCCAAGAAAGGACTCTATAAATGGATGCCTCTAGCATGTCCCTTACTCAATCACTGCCATCCAAAAGCATCAAGTGTTGTGTGAAGTGTCAAGGCAAGTGGCTTCATTTGCTATGTGTCTATTCAGTCCCAGTGCCTCCCCTGATGAAAAGTTGCCATGCTACACAGTAGCCTAGTAATGGGACTATTATAGACAAGATTCTAACTGAGTTCAAGTAACTCATTCATCTTATTGATTGTACTTGCAATCTGGAGTGAATTCATTCTCTCTGAGTACGATTGAAAATAAACTTCTATTGCCCCTTTCATGCAAAAATATCCCAAGGCATTTTTCAGTAAAGTGCTATACCAAAATCCAAAAGTGATCTGTCAGAAAGAGTGAGCCAGGTTAGTTATACAGGAGAAAGGTTTCAGTTTAAATAAGGCTTTTAGATTTAAAATTTCAGCTTCTAGGTAGAAATAATTTTGGAACTGAAGAATGTTAGATGTACAGAGTCAGGTCCTCAGGAACTCTAAAGAAGTCAATTGTCTAAGGGCCCCAACAGATAAAAGTTAAGGTTACTAGGATTTTGAATTTAAATTTCATGATAAGTATATATGGCCATCTGCTTCAACACTGCCTGGTTGATTTTACAAATGACTTTATGACTTTCTCAGTTAGTATGAGCTTCAATAAACCTGTTTACTTTTCTAAACCATAACTACTCCTTTTTCCAAGTGGATGGGGATGGGACGAGGTGTGATGGGAGTAGGATTGCAGAACTCCACTAGGGAGTAGCCTAGTGGTGCTGACCTGGAGTGCAACCAACTGAGTTAGGAAACTTGGGGATCTCTATTTAACTTTTATTTATTCATTTGTTTTATTAATTAATCCATTTATTCATTAATGAACTTTATTTATAGTCATATTTATTTATTTGTTGTGTGAAAGGGTGGATCAGACCAGCAATTTACTAAACAGTATACAAGAAACTCCTAATGAGGAAACACATTCATCTAATCAGTTTCTACTCTGAAACTAATTTTCTTAATGCAGACATTCTTAACTTTGTGTAGCCATATTTCCAAGAGGTTGATGGAAAATTGAGGGTAGGAGGGCATCTCATGAACTTGAGGAGGAAAAAAAAATGACATCTTGCCTCTGTTTCCACAGCTCTAAAATGGGAATAATCGTACCTACCTCATGGTGTTGCTATGAGGATCAAATGGGATATTTGCAAAAGTGCTAGGCACATTGCCTATAAGAGCTATAGGCATGTTTCTTCCCTGTTTCTTTCACTGCCCCCTTTATTTCTACATAATTTTTTTTCCTTCCTTATCCCATGAGTTTTATTTTAGGTATTTAAAATTATTGTTCTGAGCAAAAATCTGGAGGATAAGCATCTCGAGTATGAGAATTTATGGAGCCCTTTTCAGGGCACTTCATCTAAATTCACTTTTCCTGTCTACTAAAGGTACCCGAATCTCAATGTGGCTCCAAAAAGCTGTAGCATGCATAATGATCCCACCATTGTAAAACTGTCTTGGCAAAACTTTGGTTAAACAGGTTGAGGCTAAATGAATGGACTCAAACCAGTTGGTGAGTTAGGGGGGATATCTACCCCAAGCTCCTGAAGTTTTCCCCTGGTAGAAAGGAGGAATGGGAACAATTTGTTCCAGAGTCCATGAAGGTGGTTGAAGTAGGCGTTGTGAAGTGCTGAGAGCTTGGTTAGGTACTAAAGACATTGAGGTCATCCACTGTATCCCAGGACATCATCAATTGTATTGATTTCTTCCCTGCCAATGGACTTTGGTGACTCTTGAAGAGATAGGCTGAGAACTTTGTGCAACTCTGACTTCCTTAAATCCAATTCACAGACAAGTCAAGACATCACCCATGATGTCAATGTTCCTCTCTAAAACTGAAGAACAACTACTAAGCAAATAATACCATGACACCATTTTAAAATACTGTTTTAAAAACTTTTTAAATGTGCATGAGAGTTGTTTTTATGCTGCTAAAGGACTAAAAATGTTCTCCCTCTAAATTCCAATACCTTAGAATGGCTATATGTAACAGTTTAGTTACATGATTACAATGGAACACCACTGAACTATAATAATTAACATTTGGGATAAACACAAAGAAACAAAGGTACCGTGAATGCATGCAAAGTGAGCAAACAAAATGAGAAAAATATGCATAATGTCTATAACTATAGTAGACAAAAAGGAAGAAGACAAATCAAGTCTAAATAAAGTAATGTTAGATTGACTGAATTTAGCCTCAACAGAGACACATGAACATAACCTCATTGTTTCAATGCAATAGGTATGCAACATCCATATAATGTCAGACATTGAGGATCTGTTGATCCATTTAGATGATTTTTTTTTCCTTTTCCATTCTCCATCTATAAAAGATGGATCTCTAGGAATGGAAAGAGGGAGGGATATGTTTGGATATTTAGGTAATATCAAAAAAATGTCTAATTATTAAAGGTTTAACAAACTTCAAACACATTATGTGCCCAAGGGGAAAAAAATCACTACAAATAGTAATGGTTTTCAGAGCTCATTGCCTTAGATAACATTACCATATTTCTACTTCTTTTTACATAACATGGATCTGGAGAAGGAGACAGACATTTTTCAACCAGATTTTCTTCCCTGTGTTCTTGTCATTGGGTTGCTTGGTTTATTTCTTTGTTGGCTTTTTGCTAATATGTTGTATAATCCATAGCTGCTCAATCCACCAGTGCTTCCATCTACTTAACTGGTATGGCAAAAAATTTAGGACAGGCTTCAATAAAGACTAATTTCTAACTTTAGTCAACACGAATTAAAGGGTCCCTATCTCTATACACTCAGCTTTTACCCTTCTGAAGCATAAAAGGAGGTTTAGAATCATTGCACATACACATATAAAAAATCCCTGCAAAGAAGCCTGTATTTAATGTTTGCATGCGCTAATTGAGTTCAGTGAAGTTTCATGTGTCCATGATAGTGTAGTGGGGTGAGTAACTAGGTTGGATTATGACAAGCATCATAGAATTGCTCATATATAGATGACATGGCTAATAGAAAGCTAGCCTTAGAGTGAAGAGTTTGAATCTTGTATCAGATTCTGGTTAGGTACACAACCAAAAGCAAGAAATCTAACCTCAGCCTCTATTTCTTCATCTGTAAAAATGAGAATAGTAATAGCTCTCAGGTCACTAGTTTTTTTATGAGAATGAAATGACACTGTATATGTGAAGAATTTCATAAAACATTACGATCTTAAAGTGTTAGCTACTACTAATACTGGGATGATGATGATGATGATGATGATGATGATAATGATGATGATGGTGATGATGATGATGATGATAATGACAACAATTGTGATAATATTAGTAATCTGAGTAAGGTAGGGAGAAAACAGAGGTGAGGGAAAGATATCGATTGATATAATGGATAGAATAATGATCATGGTTTAAGGAGGCCTTAGGCAATATAGTGTAGCAGAAAGGTGTTAGAAGGCCTTGGTTCAAATCCTAAGTCTTAAATGAAGTATCTATGTGATTTTGGCAAGTCACTTAACCTCTCTGAGACACAATTGCCTAATTTCTAAAGTGAAGTGACCAGATAGCTCTAAGGTCCATTCTAGTTGAAAATAACTTATCTAGTGACTTAGATTATAGTATTGACTCTGTTACTACCATGCCCCCAGGGGGATACTGTGAATTTTAATTGGCCAATGTATGTGATTTTTTTAGAGTAGAAAAAAAGAATAAATTATTTACCTTTACATTCAACAGCTTGTTCTTTCTTCAGTAAAATGAGTACCCATTCTAACATGCAGCTCCCATCCCATCAATGACATAGAAGAAGGCCTGGAGATTTTTATTTTTGTTTCTATGCAGAAATCAACTGCAGAGTTGGGGATTACTAGAAGCATCCACTCAGCTCCTGGAAACCACAAAAAGTCAGCTGCTTGGAAACTATACAAGATAATCATAATGGTCTCTTCATAATTTTAGAAATTATTAATATGTAATGCATTTGACGTGGGAATAAGAAGCAGGAGCAGCTCATTATTTAAGCAATATCCTAATTACATATTACGTATATATATACATACACACATATGTATACATATACATATATATTTACAAATAAAAAGAGAGAAATAAAGAAGAGAAAAGAATATATATATATATACATACATACATATATATGTCTGTGTTTGCGTGTGTGTGTGTAAAGATGTTTTTGAAAGTGCTTGCACCATGTGGTGTAAGTAAAATATAATCTAACGGGATTTAATCTTTTTTTTAACCTTTTTTTTCTCTTGCATCAGACTAATTTTCAAGTTAGGCTATTTCTTGAAGCCAACAGTCAGACATCTGCAAGTTTCTACAGGACTGGACAAATCATGAAACACAATTGCTTTCTTCATTAAAAATCCAACTGTTTGGGGGGCGGAGCCAAGATGGCGGCTTAGAAGCAGCAAAGGACCACAGCTCCCACACAAACACGCTAAAAAACTCATAAAATGGGACGCTAAACAGATTTTCAAGCTCCAAAACTCTCCACAAGACAGAAAGCACATCTGTTGCTACAGGCAGCACAGCAGGTGGGGCTCCTCGCAGTAGTCTGGGGCCCACCGCTGAAACTCCAGCCGGCTCAGGCCCTGGGGCATCGGCCAGGGACCCGAGGCTATAGGAGAGCAGATCGGCTGCACTGGAGCCACAGTTACCACATTTATCAGGCAAGAAGACAAAAAGGCTAAGAGAAAGGTCAGTGGATTTTGCTAACTGGGGAGGAGAAGAGCGGGTCCGGCCAAACTGCTCCCAGGGCAAGGAGGCAGTGGGAGGCAGCTGTACCAGCAGGACCGGCTGAGAGCCACAGTGGACCCCATTGGGCTGCTTCAAAGCCCTCGGCCTGCAGATAGCAGGGGGGCTGACGC
>JAQQSW010010961.1:0-12869 GCA_028646575.1 Pseudocheirus occidentalis
GTCTGTCCGTCCATCTACCTATCCATCCTTCTATCTATCTGTTTATCTATCATCTATCTATCTATCTATCTATCTATCTATCTATCTATCTATCTATCTATCTATCTATCTATCTATGTACCTATGTATCTATCTATGTATCTATCTATGTATCTATCTATGTATCTATGTATCTATCTATCTATCTATCTATCTATCTATCTATCTATCTATCTATCTATCATCTATCTCTATTTCTTTGTTCATTTGCTTGTTGATGTGTTTATTTATTTGTTTTGCTAGAGACCTTTGGGGAAAGGGGACCTTGTTGATCTTGTTTGTCCAAGCTACCTTAGGGATATTGTGGGACTACTGGGAAAAAGTCAGAAGACCTTGGAGTCTTGGAAAAGCCCTGGAACTGATTTTCTTTTCTGACCCTCACCAGCTATGCCAATCAGTCAGCCAGCATTTGTTATGAACTTGCTAGGTGTCAAATACTGTGCAAAGCACTGATGATACAACTAAAGGCAACCCCAGTCCTTACTGTCAAGGAGCTCACAAACCAGTACCGGAGAGCAAGCCATGGGACAAATGATATATATATGAGATAAATGGAGCTTAGTCTTGGTGGGATGGCACCAAGATTAAGTAGGACTTAGAAAGGCTTCTTGTGGAAGATGGTCAATATGAAGGTCCCTTCTGTGATGTTAGGGAAGTCCCTTCCCCTCTTCTGGACTCAGGGTTTCTCCAAGTGAAGTCGGTTGGACTAAATTGATTACAAAAAGCATTTAAATGTGTCAGGCACAATTCTAGGGTCTGGGGCTACAAAGACAAAGTAAGACCTGCCCTCAAGGAGCTTGCACTCTACTGGGGGTGGGGTGAGGAGGAAAATAATACATAAAAGGGGAGTCGTGTCTAGGGAGAGTAGCTATTCAACACCCTCCTCCCCCAAATCTAGGTCAGTGAGAGTTAGCACTATCTGACTTCTAGCTCTGACATTCCATGAATTCTGTAGAAGTCTACTTTGTTGCAATAATATACTTCTATTGTATAATTTAATAGATCCACAGTCTCCTCAATATTAGTGTTCTCTTGAATGGTGCATATTATAGCTTCTCTTTCTGTGACCTTCAGTAAAGCCTTCATGGAAGATCTATTCGACATATTGGATACCTTCCTTTACATAAAGAATAAAAAACTTTTTGGATACCAGTTAAAGACTTGGGTTGTTATCCCTCACTATTGCTACATGACTGAACATGTTGCAATTTGTAGTAATATCTTTTTTTTAGGAAAGTCTTATGCACAACTACATTTTCATTGCAGTTAACCCTGATGTAGAATTTGTTTCTCATTGCTTATGGCATTGCAGCTCAATATTTTCTTACAGCCAAGCTTATAAGAAGCAGTATCACATTCACTTTGTTTAGAATTATTACTTGCTTAGAAAGGCTTTCTCCAAGGGAACTTGGCTTAAATCTTTCCTTTGCAGTGTTTCTCTGTGGTTCTGGACTCTGCCTTATGTTTAAACCTGGTTCCTATCTGCTGTCCATAGTGCCCATGTCATTTTGATAGATCATCTCAGAGCCAAAAAGCTTATTAACATGTCTATACCTTCCTAACCTCTTTATTTCTTTATTATATTAAGACTTAGAAGCTTAAGCAAGCCCCTGGTGGAGAGAGCTGTTGCCACCAATCTGTCATGTATTAAAGTCATAGGAGCATAGCTAATTTGTCTAGTCCTATTTCCTGAATTAAAAAGAGAAGCTTAACCAATTAGAGTAATTGCTGGGACCGTTTCACCCCAGTTCTTGCAGTGAGATGGAGCTATGCCATCTGTTCGAGAAATGGGAGACAAGTGCCACAACACAAAGCTGGCATGTCCTTCTCCTAGTGGCAGAGAGGCAGTCATGGAGGACTGATGGCTGTCACCCCATGTCAGCAGCTTTGGAGAACACTGCCTCGGTCCTGGAGCAGGGAAATTTGAAGTGATCAGAGTGGAACCTGTAATGCCTTGCCAGGACAGAAGAAAGGAAAGAGAACAAGAACATAATTATGCATTCAAGTTTGGGATATGAATGTAGCTTGTCAGTTGTCCCTTCTTTTTCACTGTCAGTTTCACCACTGTTTTTAAATTAGCCACAGAATGAGATATTCATCATGAGCCCCTAATTTTCTTTACATCACATCAATTCATCTTATTTAGATGATGTCCTAGGAGATCTCAATTCTATACTCAACTATGCAATTAATGTTCTTTATTCCCTAAAACCAGTCCCTTCCCTTTGCTGGCCTTCTGTCTTGAAGCCTATAGAGTGTGGGTATTGGATTGATCTGTGTCAGTGTGTGCCCTAGCATGAAAGGGGAAATGCACGTCATTTCAATCAATCATCAAATATTAGTCACTTAATCTGTGCTAGACACTGGAGATTAAAAAAGGCAAAAAGGAAGTAGTGCCCTCAAAAAGCTTACATTCTTTTACTACATTTAACTTCACCACTTGCTTAAAACCCTGTACTTGGTTTTTATATGATCTCGAATAATAAGAAATAAGTTTGAGGGGGCTATATTTGACCTCACAAATGAAGTTAGAGCAAGTATCCTGGTTCAAGAATTCACAAAAATTGGCACTCTGGAAATTGGAATGAGTTTTATAACTACAGGGCATAGCAAACAAGGAAAAATGAAGGTAACACACACATCTGTGCACGCACTATATAGTAGCACGAATAGATAGAGCCCATGCAGGGTCAGGCTCACTCCTCTGAGGGATACAAATATAGTCCAAGGTCTTGGTGGGAGTATATGCCCCAAATGAGGTCTTAATAGGGAAGTCTTATACCTTAAAGGTGAATTTCATTGGGATAGACAATGAACACCAAAATGTGGGGAGGACATTCTTAAAGCAACCCAGATATGGATGAAGATTCCCCAGGGCTGCCTATATGTAACAGACTTGGGTGGAGGAGTCTCCTAACTGGGACCAAAAATTGATGGAGTGTCCAAGATGGTAACTGGGGATTTCAGGAGTGGGTGTTGATACATGGCCAACTGGCCAGGAATCTTGTCCAGTCAGGAAATGAGTTGCTTCACTTTTGTTACAGGATCAAAATGTGTCAGGGCAGTAGAAAAGTACAGGCTTTCTGTTATTACTCACATGTTTGTGACCTTTAGGACAATTTGGCCTAAGTGACTCCATATTGGAGGCCTATCACTTATAACTGCATCATCAAACAATGTATTTCAAAAATCCCAATTATCATATGAGGCAAAGCAGCCCATTCTATACCAAGCTGATAGGAGACTTAGGGAGAAAATGAGAAACTAAGGAAATATTTCTTGAAGGTAGAAACCATGAAGGGAACAGAGGAGAATAAGAGTGATTTGTCTGTGGTTAGATGAATTGGAACTGGTTTATATTATTCTCATTGATTATTAAACTGTCCAACAAAGCTCTCTTCAGTTCCACCTGCTTCACACACTTGGATAGACTTGAGTTATCCAAATCATATCCACCTAAGGGCTTATTGAGCTAGTGCTGTAAACACAGCTGTGAAAACCCAGGGGGGTGAAAAAAATAACCTGAAGCCCAAACAGAAGAAAAACCATTTTTATATAATAATTAAAGAAAATACTTTTTTCTGGCAGAGTTTATTTCCTTCTTCAGGTGGAAATAAAGTTACTGGTTAAAACATTGGTTATTGGTTAATAGGTAGGATAGAACTGCTTTGGAGGTCGCACCCATACAGCCTCATTGATCTTCCACCTTTCTAGCTCCCTAGTAACCTAGGTTCAGAAGGCATAGGAGCCTCTCTTAGGCAGGAAACTGTGTCCTCCTGATCCTTCTTGCCCCCATACTTTGTCATTTATGCCAAACGGATGTAGTTGAATACACAACAGTTATTTAGTTTGTTGTTGTTGTTCAGTTGTGTCCTTCTCTTTGTGATTCTATTTGCAGTTTTCTTGACAAAGATACTGATGTGGTTTGCCATGTTCTTTTTCAGCTCATTTTATAGATGAGGAAACTGAGCCAAACAAGACTAAGTGACTTGCATAGTTAGTTAAGTATCTGAGGTCAGATTTGAACTCAGAAAGATGAGTCTTCCTGACTCCAGGTGTGATCCTCTATCCACTGTTCTATGTAGCTGCCTTTTATTTGACTATAATATTACATGTATGTATAAGTATATATGTATGTATAAACGTATGTGCATATATTACACACACATATAAATCTATACACACATGCACGTATACATATATGTGCATGTGTGTATATGTGTATGTATGCACACATGCATTCATGTATATATAGGAGATGTCCTAATATATGCATATACACATATGTGCATGTGTATATGTGTATGTATGTGTTACATATAATTATATATTAAATATATAATTATATAATATACTATATATGTGTATGCATGTATGTATATATAGGAGATGTCCTAAAGAGATCTCATCATAATGGAGCTATTGCATTCTTGCGGGGTTTGCTTCACAGGGCAAGAAGATACTACTATTTCACCATAAGGACAATTACTTTTAGAGGATCTTCTATGATGGATATGAATTTGCCTTAGACAGTGTTATGTCTACCTAAATGTTTATTTATTTCTATCAGTCTCAGAAGGCAAAAGTGATCCCTCACAATAAATAATTATGTTATATAATAATAATGTTATATTACTTCTGATATTTGTGAAAGTCTTTGGAGGATGGCCTCTGTCACATACAATAACAGTTAAGCATTACATATTAAATATTAAAGAGTAATATCAGAATGGCAACTTGTCCTAGGACCATTTCTATGTGAATGCCATAAAAAAGATAAGAAGAATGATGATGATTGATGATAATGCTAATGTCACCATTAAGACCAATCGGTCAGTGGACAAGCATTAGTATCATGTGCCAGATGCTGTGTGAAGTGGTGTGGATGCAAAGACAAAAAGTGATACAGCCCCAGACCTCCAGGAGCTTATATTCTAATGTAAATACATAGTCATCCTTCAGCACCTTATTGTGCTGCGAAGATAACCTTGGATTCTTGAAGGTGCGTGGTACCAGTGGAGCACAATCCCTGCAAGGTCTCACTAAGCCAGAAAAAGTTTTGATTATGGACTTAGAAATAGACTATTCAAATGTTATTCAATCACTATTCTGGCTCAGTTGAAAATCTTCTCACCAGAAGTGTGGCCACTGGTGATGAATATTGTTTTTTTTGGTTGATAGCCGTAATGATCTATGCCAAACTATTGCCTCTGCCCCGATGTAGTTGCAGTTCTTTTGGTATAAAAATCATCAAACCAGCAACTCACATTAATCAGAAACATATATTCTATCATTTGTTCGTCACAAAAATTCTGTCAAGGGAAGCAAGTAAGATTTCATTAGGTCCATTTTATGGATGAGCACTGAGGGACACGTAGAATCTGCCTTCTACTTAGGACTGAGAGGTCCTAAGCATTTCAAAAGGGCTAGGAGAGAATTGTACAAACAAGCACTAATCAGGTTCCTCAGAGTCTGGCAAGCATCTTAACTAACCATGCTCGACTTAAATTATCCTACATTAGCCACAACTCAGGGGACTTGTGATGTTGGCAAGATTAGCTCATACTTTGCATTTGTACTGGGAGTTTACACAGCAATAGAGCCTGTTTGTCAGCTAATGCTTCAACTTTTTATTCTCCACAGGGAGGGTGCTTCAGGCTCCTTTTAATGTTTTATTCAAACTGAGTGCATGAAGCCAGGCTGATGGCAAATGGAGAGTTCTAATTCCAAGATTAGGGGTGATATTAGTCCCTTCCCACACTTCCCAAGGGCTTGCCATTATCCTCTGGTTTCAACACTGTATCCAGCCTGATATTTCCATTCTAAGTGTCTTTGTTGAACAGAGACAGAGTTAGAGTTTTGTCTGCAGAGCACCAGAAACCTAGTAAAACCATTTACCGAATCTTAAGCAATTAGAGCTATATAAATTTGTTCAGAGGTGTTATGGGCTGACCTGTTCCTAGTACCCTGTCTGTTCAGGTTTGATATTGAAGACACTCCTATGTCACTGAACAATTAATAAAAGGAAGGTTTACTTAGTCCTAACATAGCAAGGATATTCAACAAGGATACAGTTGTACTTAGCTTTAGACTCCATCCTCCATATGGAAACCCTGTAGGGGAGAATATGGTGACTTGTTTCTCTCCAGACAACCACCAAGTCTGAAGGACATGGATCCCATGTGGGTGGGATTTTTTTATGCACTTAGATGACCAGGAAACCATTTCAATGCAACAAGAGGATACCAGGGAGCAATGCCAAAGGAAATACAGATTCAATCTTGCCCAATATTCTCCTGGCTTTGTTACTCTTTAGGGAAAATTGAGCCTGATAATTTTGGGGGTTCGGGGCAGGGGGAGAAGAGAGAACAAGGAACAATGGCAGATATTGGTCTTGTCACAACAGGGATGGCTCAGATGCCATTGAAAGTTATAGGTACATTTATCTCGGTTCCAGGCTGTTTGTTTGTCTTTTTTAATACTGAGAATGGTAGAAATATTAACTTAATGTTTCTGCATGCAGATTTTGTATTTCCAGACCTCATTGTTTATAGTATGAGAAAAAAGGGATTTTTGGTGTTATATTGGTGAAATTATAAGTCTGGACCCTCCCAAATAGGATAAATATAGAGTAATTTTTGGAAGTGATGACTCGCACCTAGGGATATGGGAGAATCAGGAAAGGCCTCCTTATAACAAGTTGTACTTGAACTGAACTTGGAAAGAAGCTATGGGCTTTGTTTGTTCCTCGGGGCTTCAGAGACCTTTTCTTTAGATTTGGTGGTGAGACAGATCTAGCATTTTTGTTGCTGTTTACTCATTTCAGTGATGTCTTCTTCATGACCCTGTTGCCAGTTCTCTTGGCAAAAATACTGGAGTGGTTTGCCACTTTCTTCCCCAACTTATTTTGCGGATGAGGGATCTGAAACAAACAGGGTTAAGTGACTGGCTCAGAGTCACACAGCTACTAAGTGTCTGAGGCCAGATTTGAACTCGGGTCTTCCTGACTCCAGACCCAGCGCTCTGTCCATGCACCCCCTAACTGCCCCATATTATTACACTTAGACACTTAGCCAAAGTGACGCCGCATTGGAGGCCTGTCACTTATAACTACAACGTCAAACAATGTATTTCAAAAATCACAATTATCATATGAGGCAAAGCAGTCCACTCTACCCCAAGCCAATAAGAGAAAATGAGAAACTAAGGTAGAAACCACGAAGGGAACAGAGGAGAATAAGAGTGATTTTATGATGTTTTCAATCAAACAATTTTTAAGGAGACAATAAGTCCCATCATGGAATTCCCCCCAACCTCCGGTTTACACTAATGTTTTTCCTTCTGACAATCAGATGAGTCAGCGAGACTCAGAGACCCTGAGTCTTATCCACATGGTGGGCTTTTGCTGTTCTGAGATTTCGGTGTCTGTCATCTCTCCCACCTGTCATACATACCCACAGTAGACAGAGAAGGGGGCACCGGCTTGAGGTTGTTGGCCACCGCCGGGGCAGCATCTTCAAGGCCTGAATCGTTTGTCAGTGACATTAAACCAAGCTCTAGTTACAGCAAAAGCAAAATGTCGGCTTGTTCCATGTGCCCAGACTGACAGGTTTGAAGAAGACGAACTTCCTTTCATCTTTATGAGAAGCCTAGACAAGTTTTCCCTGGATTAATTGTGTTCTATGGCCCTGCTGTATTCCAGCAATAATGCCACACACATTTTATATGGTGCTACTGATTTAGAAACTTTTGAATCTCCTTAGCTAAGCACAAAATTATAGGCTTGATAGTTAGAAAGAACCTTACATTTTATCTTGTCCAAGCCTCTCATCCTATATAGGGGAAAACAGGAGTTCTGGGAGGCAAAGGGCATTGCCTCACATAGCTAATTAGTAAAAGGCCTGACAGACAATAGGCATGAGATGTGCAAGGGAAATCAATCAAACGAGCAAGCGGTGAAGTTTTATTAAAGCCCCTATTATGTGTGGAGAACTGTACCAAGTGCTGGGGATACAGAAGGAGGTAAAAGACAGTCCCTGCCCTCAAGGAGTTTACCTTGTATGGCAGAGGCAGCATACAAAGGAATAGATAGAAAGCTAGTCATATACAGCATCAGCAGGGAATAATTAGCAGAGGGAAGGCACTAGAATTAAGAAGGGTTAGGGAATGCTTTCAGTAAAAGACAGGATTTTATTTGGGACTTTAAGGAAGCCATAAAAGACAGTACTCAGAGTGGAGGAAGGAGACCACTTCAGGCATGGAGGACCTTGAGAGAAAGCACTTGGAGTTAAAATAGAAGTTGAGCCAGTTTGATACAAATGTAGAGCAAGAGAAGGGTCTAATGTGAGCATAGTAGGAGCTCACTAAATGTTTAATTGAATGAAATGTGTTGTAATGTTGTATTAAAATTCACATTCATAGTGTTATCTAGTCTACAAAGCGTATCCTTAACAACCAACTTGTGAGGTAAGATTATATTACATAGAGATGAAAAGCATCTTTTGAATCATCCAGTCCAACCACATTGTTTAACACATGAGGAAATTCAGATTTGGGATGTCATGTGACGGAGTAGGCAGAACTGAGATTCCAGTCTATCGCATGATTTCTGATCTGGTGATCTTTTCATTATATCACGTGTGTCTAGCATGTGCAGCTGAGCTCCATTCATCCTTAATGGAAAGAATATTTCTCTTGTTCCCTTTAATCAGTGGGTACTAGAGACTTCAGGGCACCCAAGAATTGGAAACAAGATATTCAGAAGGTTGGGAGAGACATCCAAACTAGGCAAATACGTTTCCTTGACTTGAATCAGGATCTTATTATTGAGAGTTGGAAGAGAACTTAGAAACCATCCAATGCAACCCCTTCCCTTCCTGAAGCTCCCACCTCATTTTTAAAAGAGAGAACTGGGACACAGAGACGTTAAATCACTTCCCAAAGCCTATATGGGTCTTCTAATTTGACTTCCTGTAATAAATAGTGTCTACTCAAGGGTTTGCAATTCATAAATGTCCTCCCTCCCAAGTTTTTTTATTACTCAAAGACAGTGTCAGTCCCTAGACACCGTACAACAAATGCTAAGGTGAGTCATAGAATTATAAAACATTAAAAAGGAATCTCAGAGATCATATGTTCCTATTACCATATGTAGCTCCCAGTTCACATGGGCCTAGATTTATATATTGGGGTTTTCTCATCAATAAATCATTTCTGTATCTCATTTCTCCCTGCCTCCACTCACATAACTGGGAATTTCTGGAGGGAACTTGCGTGAAAGTTATTCAGTTTCCAAAAACGATGGCAAACCCAGGATAGGAAGAATATTAAAATAACTAACCTTTTATTCTGGACACAAATGAATAGTGAAACAAAAGACAATAACTACTTCTCACATTCCTTTCATTATCTTTCCTTCAGAGTTGCAGGGGTCTTAACCCCTCTATAGACTGGATTTGCCCCAAATCCTACTCCCAGGTAAGGACTTGGGAAATCAGTTGAAGATAGCTCCCACATCTGAGTGCTTCTCCATCGCCAGCATTTCTCCCTTCTCTCTTTGTTCTGTGGGGGTTTAGAGACATTCCATAACCCTTGAGTTTTTGGACATCATGATTTTATTTCTCCTAAACTTCTCTCCGTGTTGTTTTCTATAGATACAGAAATTCCGGCTCAAAGGAAGGGGGAAAATTTGGCCAGGATCACAGGATCAATACATTAATAAACTACTAAAACCCAAATCTTCTGATTCCTGATCCAGAGATCTTTCTATCACAGAAGCTGCCTTCTTGAACAGTGATGGCCATTTAGTCTGAAAATTTTTGTGCATCTATGAAACCTTACTATTCCAACTATCCCCATAAATTCGACATTATTATAAAACCTGGAATATCAAGTGTGACTCTTCTTTCCTTGCACCTTCTATCCCTTTCTTCCATCCTTCTTCTTTCAATCTTATCTTCTTCCCTACTCTGCCTCCTATCTCATGCAATCACTAGAAGCAAGGTTTTAAAAAAAAATTCTTTAAAATGAATCTTGGGAACTTCCCTTCCTTATATCACTGACTCAGGTAACATATTATGGATGATTTTTTTAAAATAACACTTTAGAACTTTAAAAGTAAGTTTTAAGTCTTACTGTTTCAAAAGCCTTGTTTCCTACTTTCCTACCCCAAGTCAAATCTGTCTCTTTGAGCTCCATCATCCTGGTGAGATTGTGCTGCAGCCAGGAGCTGTTTTTAACGTGACAGAGCCTCTGATCTCTTCCCATACTGATTACTCCTTTGAAGAAGCTTTTGATGTTTGGAGTTTGCCCTTGGCAGACCTTTGCTACTGGGTACCAGTCTTGCCCACTTACTGAGGCTTCCCCCAAGTACAAATGTTATATAATTTTATATGTACAGTATATACACACCAGATATATATGTATATATATACACACACATACACATATACATGCGTAATGTGTATAGGTATTTGATATACACATATATGTGTATGTGTATACATATATGTTTATATATCATGTGAATTTTCAACAGGAGGAATACCTATATGGTATAATTAACTTTCAGCTATGTAACAGTAATGTAATTTGATCCCTTTGTATTGGTAAAGCTAACAGGTACTTAGCCCCTAGTTTGAAATTAATTAGATCAAGCCTCTATTAAGAGACAAAAAGATATGAACCCCTGTTGCTGACATAACAGGAAATTGCTGATGTAAACAAGAAGGGGCAGAACAGGGAGGAGCTAATAGGTATATCAGGAGAAGCCCTAGCTGGATTTTCAGATCTTCTTGGAGTCAAGTTCTGGAGGCTGAGGAAGGGAGGCCCAGGCTGGAGAGAATGATTTTTATTTTGAGAACTTGAATGAAGCGATTTTGATTTTGGGAAATAGCTGAAACTTCTGCTGAGTCTGAGGGCCAGCCAAGCTGCTGAGGATTTCCAAGGATCAGCCAGAGCTACTGAAGACTGAGAAAGCATGACTGTGATGTTGGTATTTTGTCTGTTTGTGGCTTTGTTAAACCTTGACTTCCCAGGAACAGAGACTGTGAAGGATTTAAGGTGGACTGGACACTGTGAGCTTCAGTGTGGAACAGGGACTGCACAGAGAGCTAGACAAGGAGCTGGGAGCTGTCTGTCTTTGAACCCAGGTGACAGTTTGGTGAATCCAGGTAGGATCTGGGACCATGGAAGGGGATCCAGGGAATCTGAGAGCCTACCCTGAGTCAAGCTGAAAGAAGACTTTACTTGGATACTATGTACTGACTGAGAAGATTATGATTTACTTGCGATCGAGGGATGGATGGCCCGTGTATTTTCTGATGGTTGAATAGTGAATGAAAATTGAATAGTGACTAATTTGTAACATAGTGTTCCCTGTGAGTGGAGAACTTTTACTATTGTATTTTGTGACCCTTAAGGAGGCAAGCCTCCTTAAGGATGATTGAATAATTGAGTTGATTGAATGATTGAGTTTCTAAGTGATTGATTGACTAAACGATTGTATTTTGTTTAAACTATGTGACCACTTTGGTGAAAACTATGTGGCCATTTTAGTGACAAGTTGTTGAGTTGTGATATTCTGAATGCTGTACCTTGATTTTCTGTGAATGCTTTGCTCTGATTGGTTACTGAATAAAGAGAGTGTTCACTATACCATGTAATCAGAACTTCGAAAGCTGTTCACAGCCACTGTCCTCTGGAAAGCTGCTTGTGTGTGGCTTTACGAGCTATTCAGTGTTTAGCTGGTCGATTTATGTCTTAGCTAGATCCTTTGCTTTTCATAAACCATAAGATGTTAGAACCAAAAAGGACCTGAAGAAACCATTTACTCTTCCCCTTTCTTCCTTCCCTTTCTGCCACCCACCTGCCTTTTTGGTGATGGTGTAGGGAAGGATTAGTAATTCAAATGATATTAAAGGATCTGGACTTAACCACGTGTAGAGATCCATCAAAATTGATGGTGGTTAGCCTGGAGAAGGAAGGTTTCTGAGGGGAAACAAGGAGGTAGCTATCTTTATGAATTGAAGGGGTTGTCACATGAAAGACAATCCACAGGAAACTGTGGATAAAAGCTGGAGAAGGGTAGATTTTATCTGAATGAAAGGAAAAACTTCAGAACAATTAAACTGGCTAGAAGCAGAATGAGAACTAGTAGGTTCTATATCAATAAATGTGAAATTCATCAGTCAGTCAACCAGTATTTATCAAACACCTAGTATTTGCCAGGTCGTGTATTAAATTCTGGCCATACAAAGGAAGACAAAAGAAGAGTCCCAGCTAGGATGTTATGAAGGAACTCCCATTCTAATGGTTGTTGGACTAGGTGAATTATGTCTCCTTCAACTGTGAAGTTTTGTTTCCATGAAACCAATTTATCACTGTTTATGAATAATTCTTATACACGGGGTTGTCAGGAAAAGAGGACAAAGCTACTGAATTATAATACCTCACATTTGTATAATGGTTTCATATCTTTCTTTTTTCACTGGATGATATTAGATTTTCTGTCTACTAGAAAGAACACTAAACTGGGAATTAGGTGACAGGAAATCTGTGTGAAGATGGAGGTAATAGAAGACTATCTTAAACAGACTAGGTGCAGACTATTGAAGGCTTTAAGCATCAAGCTAAAGAGTTTAGACTATATCCTGTAGATGGGGGAGAACTACAGGAAGGGTTTTATTTTATTTTTTTTATTTAGAAAGTCTTTCTGTTTAGAGTTGGAAGGAACCTTAGAGGCCATTGAGTATGGTCCAGCCCTCTCATTTCACAATTGAGGAAACTAAGGCCTAGAATGATTAATTGCCATGCCCAGGGTCACAGAGTTA
>JAQQSW010010962.1:0-12869 GCA_028646575.1 Pseudocheirus occidentalis
GACCCAAGGACTAGGAATAGAGGAATTTTTTTTAAACTCTAGATTGCAAAGTAGCTGAACATTCCATTTGTGCCGATGGTACTTCTCAGAATGAATTGTCCTATTTTGTCAATGACTAGGAGGGCTTTTGTACGTTCTACACCCTGTTTCTTGTGTTCTCTGTGGCTATTTGGTTTTGTAGGTTATTAGCTTTTGCTGGCTGAACTTCAAGCACTACTGCCAAGAATTCCAAGATTGTAAACATTTTCATTTGTTAAAATGTTAATGTCTTCATTTCAAACCCACATTAATACTTAATCCATCCGGGCAGTGGCCTTTGTCATTCTTATTTAAATTTCTCTGACTTAGAATTATTTCCCATTTCCTATTTTGTGTATAACTTAGAAAAAAAAACACCTCAATATGAAATGTGGTTATAAGAGTCAGGATAATGAGATCAATACTTATTTCAGCTGCTAGTCTATGGTTTCAACAGAACAGATCTAACAAAATTAGGCAAAAAATAAGTGAAATCTATGGAAGGCTTTCTCTGATCTGTCCCTAAAAGTAAAACCTCTTACTCATTTCCTTATAGTTGCATTCCTTTAACAAAGTCTCTCATTCCATCACTAGAGTTATGACTTAAAATGCAAAACACCTTAGGAAAGAGGAAATCCACTGACTTAGTTTCACCCCATGGCCTTAATTACAAATAAAAGATCTTTTCCACAGAGCATATTTGAATAGAGATGGGAGAGGAAAAGGAGGGAGGGTGTGGCAAGAAGAGGAGCCTGGGAGAAAAACCTCTTTCACAATCTTGCCTAAGGGCTTGTCCTGGATCTTAGACAAATCACTTCATTTTTTTCCCTCTCCATTTCTCCATCTATGAAGTGACAAGCTATTTCTCTTTAAGCCCCTCCCCATAGGATTGTGGGTATTTCAATGAGTGCAGAATCCTGAACTCATTGTGGTGTGATAGAAACAGCAGAATTGGAGACATGACAAAGCTGAGATTGAATCCCAACTCCAACTCTCACAAGCTGCATCAACATGGACAAGTCACTTTTAAAAATCTATAAAATGGTGGTAATAATAATATGGTATTTATACTATACTGGTTCTACAGGTTTTACTTATTTAACACACTTATTGTACATAGGTTGCTGTATGACTTTTTACATTAGCACACCAAGTAAGCTGATGGGGGTGTTCTATTCAGGGATCCGCATACCCTCCTTCCCACATCTATTGCTTGACCACGTCAGAAATCTAAAATAAGTTCTCGCAAGGATATTCTACAAGGAAAGGTTTGTAGGATCATAGATTTGGAGCTGGAAGACATCTTAAAGATCAAAGAATCCAAAAACCTTCATTTTACATATGAGAAAACTGAAGTATAGGGTAATATGCCCAGTAAGTCACCCAGTAGGTGTCTAAGGTCAGATGCCAAACCCCATCTTCCTATCTCAAATTCTGCTACTCTGTCCCTTATACCCTGCTGCCTCACTGAACTGAAATGTCAATAAACAAGTAAATTACAGTGTTTGAAAAGGTCATCTGGGGTGTTGCTGTATTATCCAGGGTAGGCAACTATAGGTGGTATAGTAGATAGATCACTGAGCCTGGAGTCGGGAAGACCCTACCCCAGACAAATCTGGCCTCAGACTCTTATACTTATAAATCCTCCTGGATGAGTCAACTAACTCAGTGTGCCTCAATTTCCTCATCTGTAAAATGGGGGTAATAATAGCACCCACCTTCTGAGGGAGAAAACATTTATAAAGTATTATATAAAGGCTATGGGTAACTAGGTGGCACAGTGGGTAGACGGCCGGGTCTGGAGCCAAGAAGACTCATCTTCCTGAGTTCACATCTAGTCTCAGATACTTATTAGCTGTGTGACCGTGGGCAAGTCACTTAACTCTGTTTGCCTCAGTTTCTCATCTGTAAAATGAGGTGGAGAAGGAAACGGGAAAACCACTCCAGTATGTTTGCCAAGAAAACCCCAAATGGGGACATGACTCAACAACACTAGTATATAAATGTTAGCTATTGTTATTAGAAAATAAGTACAAATTCAGTTCCAAGGTAATTTGGCGAAACTCAGAACGTTGGCCTGAGTGATATTTGGCTTTTATGTCTTACCTCTTTTTTTTTAAAGATTTTTAAAAATTATTTTTGGAGGTGGCAAGGTAGGGCAGTTGGTATTGTGACTTGCCTGAGGTCACACGGCTAGGTTGTGTGTGTGTGTGTGTGTGTATGTGTGTGTTTGTTTGTGTGAAGTGGCTAAGGCTTGGATTTGAACTCAGGTCCTCCTACCAGGGCCGGTGCTCTATTCACTGTGCCACCTAGTTGGCCTATGTCTTACTTCTTTATGTTAATCTGTCCTAATCTGAAACTGAGTATACCTCCAGGGATGGGTAGCAGTAGCTTACTTCATCTGTGCAGAAAATTTTTTGCTAAGGACCATGAGAGAGAGAGAGAGAGAGACAGACAGACAGAGACAGAGACACAGAGAGAGAAAGACAGAGACAGAGAAAGAGACAGAGAGACAGAGAAATATCTTGAGAGAGCGCGCATTAGCTTAAATAGATTAATACCATTAGCTTAAATAGATTAATACCCAGCTTACAGTACTATATGAGCAAAATCTTTTTATTCGCACATGATCTATATAGATTTGTTAGGTTACAGCCTGTCTTGGTAATACTATTATCCATTTGGGCCCCTAATAAATATTTATGGAATTCAAGATGAGTTTAATCATTTCTTTAGGCATCAGAAATCTAAATAAGAGTTAACAAAACAAGGCAGTACTTACTTCACAGGACAATGGTCTTTAAGATCAAATGAAGTAATGTGTGGAGAACACCTGTGCCTCTCCTGTACAGAGCACAAGAACACAAAGGAATTGAGCCCATCACAACGTGGGTGATAGAGCAAGCCAGTGTGGGGCAGTCTTAACAACAGGAACAAAGTTCAGATGTTAAGAGAGAAGTTGGGGGGATGTACTGCCTGTGGCAGCCAATGCACTCCATCTCTGACTGCCTTAGCTAGACTGTGATAGACAAGCAAACTACTTCCAATGGGGAAAAGTAGTAAAGGTAAAGGCAAACGTGTGCACTTGCTATCAAGAGGGAGAAAGATTTATAGACTGGGTACAGAACCAGGAACACCGAGGTAAGTGGTACTAACTCCGAGACAGGCCATGAGAGTGTACCAAGGTCCTCCCTTGTATGAAAGGGAACGTTGTCCACTGTGGCCATTTGTGGTTGAAAAGCTCTTAGTGAAGAGCCATTGCCTGCTCCCAGCTAGAGAACTGAACTACCGGATATTGATACAGACCAACTACTGGAGAGGGGTTGATGCAGGGAAATGAATACATGAGTCATAGGCTGGGAATGTGTATGTATTTATGGTGTTGAAATTAGACTGCAAATGCTAAATTTTATTTATTTCTATCCTTCTGTTTACAATTGTATATAGTATATCCTTGTAACGAATCTTAAATGAAATAAAACAGATAACAGACAAAAGGGAAGCACTAGTGGGATGACTAGATGATATAGAAATGATCTCTGAACTAATATGAAAATGTTTGATAAGGCCCACCAAAGAGAAGAGCCAACTTATTACTGATCTTCTTACCCAGATATTACTTTGTATTTATTCATCTATGTATATGTTATTTTCCCCCAATTGAATGTAAGGTTTTTTTGTTGGTGGTAGGTTTTTTTGGTGAGGCAATTGGGGGTAAGTGACTTGTACAGGGTCACACTGCTATTAAGTGTTAAAGGGCTGAGGATAGATTTGAACTCAGGACCTCTTGACTCCAGGGCCGGTGCTCTATCCACTGTGCCACCTAACTGCCCTGAATATTGTTATTTTATTTTATTTTTTTGCTTTTTGGAGGGCAGTTGGGGTTAAGTGACTTGCCCAAGGTCACATAGCTAGTAAGTGTTAAGTGTCTGAGGCCAGACTCAGGTCCTCCTGACTCCAGGGCCAGTGCTGTATTCATTGTGCCACCTAGCTGCCCCTAAATGTTGTTATTTTTTAAAAAATATTTATTTATTTTTAGTTTCCAATATTTACTTTTATAAGATTTTGATTTTAATTTTTTTAATTGAAAAAAAATTTTTTTTTTGCTTTTTGGAGGGCAATTGGGAAAGATTTTGAGTTTTAAATTTTCTCTCCCTCCTTCCCTTTCCTCCTCCCCAAGACAGTATGCAATCTGATATAGGCCATACATATACAATCATATTAAAATTATTTCTACATTAGTCATGTTATAAAGAAGAATAAGAACCAAAGGGGAAAAAACCACAAGAGAGAAAAAAACAAAGAAAAAAACCTGAATGTAAGTTTTTTAAGAGCATTGTTTCATTCCTCTCCCGCTACCTTCATACTGTACTATCCGACATATGGTAGGTACTTACTAAATACTTCTTGAATTAAATGTTGGATTGAGACTATTATAATAGTCCAGGTGATGGGTAATGAGTGACTATATTTGGGTGTATTCATGGGAGCAGAGAGAAAAGAATATCAATGTAAGATGTTTTCAGGTCAGTAACAAGACTTGACAACTGATTGTACATTGTGAAGAGGGGACAGAATAGAGCATGACTCTGGTTACAGATCCCTTCTACCAAGTTACAGTTTCACCAACTGTGCATTAGTGCGCCTGATCTCCTGCAGCCCTTCCAGCATTGGGCATTCTCTTTTTTTCCTTTTTTTGGTCACCTTTGCAGTCTGATAGATGCTACATGGAAACCAAGAGTTGCTTCAATGTGCATTTCTAGAATTTTTAGTGATTTGGGAGCATTTTTTCATATGGAAGGAAAAAAATAAGTATTACTTAAGCATCTACTTTATATCAGGCACTATAAAAATACTTCACAAATATTATCTCACTTGATCTTTATGAAAAGCCTGCTATTATTGTTCCCATTTTATTGTTTAGGTGAATGAGGTTAAGTGACTTGCTCAGGATTACAGCTAGTTAAGTGTCTGGGGTCAAAGTTGAACTCTTTGAACTCAGGTCCTTTGATCATAATTTGGGAATGGTTCTTATTCTTAGAAGTTGCAATCATTGCCTTATATATCTTGGAAATGAGTCTCTTGTCAAATAAACTTAGTGTAAAGATTCCCCGTCCCCCCCCTCCCAGTTACTTGTTTCAAAACTCAGGAAATCTTGTGTAACTAGCAGTGTAAACTAATGTTGAGTGGAAAAAGAATTGGAAACAAGAGAGAAATGCACATAATGACCATAAAGTAAAAGAAAACAACATTAAAATTAAAATTAATGAATTGAATGACCTTATCTCTAGAGGATTGATGATGAGACACACCTTCCTCCTATTGGCAGAAAGGTAGGGAGTTTATGGTAGGGGCATGCTGGTAAATGTTAACTAGCTCTCCAGAACATCAATGCCATACTTTGAAGTTTAATCTGCTCTATTAGCATTGTCCCCATTACTTCCTTAGGGTAGCTAGGAGGCACAATAGATAGAACCCTGACCCTGGAGTCAGGAGGACCTGAGTTCAATCTGAACTTAAGATATTCCTAGCTGTTGTGACCCTGGGCAAGTCACTTAACCCTGCTTACCCACAGTTGAGCTGGAAAAGGAAATAGCAAACTACTCCAGTGAATCTTTGCCAAGAAAACCCAAAATGAGATCACAGAGAGATGGATATGACTGAAACAACTCAACAACAACAAACCACTACTTTTCTTAACGCTAGACAATCAACAAAACACTAAATCAAACCCTGATTTGCGGTCTTTGCGATTTCCCAGGTGTCAGTGCTCTCCCTAACTGGTATGAGCTGGCTTTAACACACCCCTGGTTACAAGTCAATTAGAATATAAATTTCTTGAAGGCAGGGTCTGGTTTTACTTTTTCTTTGTATTTGTATTTGTATAAAGACCTTAATAAGTCCGTATTGGTTGATTCATCAGCGTCTTGGTTTTTTGTTTGCTTATGTAGTCGTACTTTCTTGTAATAAGAGATGGTTCTATTGGGAAAGGAGAGATACTAGGAAATTATAGTGATGTCTAAAAAAGCATCAATAAAGCATTTTTTTTTAAATGTAGCTTATGGGAGTTGAGGAGGTCAATGAATTGGGAGGTCAACGTAGTAGAGGAGACATCAATATGAACAACGGTGTCTCTAAATATGAGGGCAGGAGTTGGGATGGAGAATCCTGTGAGCCAGCTACTGAATTCCTTTAGAAAGGAGGGGAAATGACCTGCAGGGTGGCAGATTTCAACAACAAAATAGGTAAAATAGATGGATAATGAAGAATGTTGCAGATTGATGATGGCAGGAGAAGCATGGCAATGATAAGCTACTCATATTCCTCCTCCTTCTCTTGAGGTAATGTGTTTGGGGGAGAAAAAGAGCAACTTACACCAAAGAAGGCAGCCAGGAACACTCTTCTAGAGAGACCCAAATGTTCACAAAATAGTGCAAGATGAAAGAGATCTGGGATTTAGGGAGGGTGAGATAGAGTCAGGGTTCCAGAGGGCAGGTGTAATCAGAGGGCAGAGGAGAATTGGGATAAGTGAATAACTAGAATGATTAGGAGAAGAGGACTTTCACCCTAACAAATGGTGACTCTGAATCACTGAAATTGGGGGAGCAAACAGTGGGAATTTGCCAGCCATAGGAGCCAGTTGAATGGGGGTTCCTCCCTCTTGACTACTATGATAACTGAGCACAGTGTCATTGGTGCGTGGTGGGGTCAGGCTCCAAATATCACAGAGTTGGAATCAGGCAGTTAGTTCTAGGATTAGTGGGAAAAAACCCCACAAACTTGATTGGGTCTACAGGGCAGGACTGATTTTATACTTGGCACCAGTTCTAAAATTGTATCTCAGAATGTGTGTGTTGGAGGAGGTGGGGGAGTGGGGGTAGGGGGTGCGGTATAGATAAGGCACACCCAGAAAACACACAGAACATTAAGTGTACACTTGCCCTTGACCCCTAGTCTGTGGAGATTTGGAGTCCCTGGCAGGGAGGGCCCTTTAGCAACTGGTATCCTGAGATTTGGGACACATTCAGAAGGATTGTGTGATTTTCTGAACCTTTGTTCAGCAATGCATATTTAGGAGCAAAGGCTTGGTAGGAGTGATCCAAGAAGAAGGCTGGTAGGGCACAACTGATAATACGATAATGGTGCCAGAGACTCTAGAGAAGAATAAATTAAGTATAGAATAGAAATGGTTCACTAAGAGAGCAATTTGAAACTATGCCCAAGGGACATAAAATTGTGCATACCCTTTGATCCAGCAAAACCATTACTAGATTTGTATACCAGAGAGATCATGAAAAAGAAAAGGACTCACACGTACAAAAATATTTATAGCAATTCTTTTTGTGGTGGCCAAGAATTAGAAATTGAGGGGATGCCCATCAATTGGGAAATGTCTGAACAAGTTCTGATACATGAATGTAATGGAAAACTATTATGCTATAAGAAATGATGAGTAGGCAGACTTCAGAAAAATCTGAAAAGACTTAAATGAATTGAAGCTGAGTGAAGTGAGCAGAACCAGGAGAATATTGTACAAGGGAATAGCAACATTGTGCAATGGTCAACAATGATAGACTTAGCTCCTCTCAGCAATATAATGATTCAAGACTCATGAAGACAAAAGACTCACGATGGAAAATGCTATCCATGTCGAGAAAACAAACAAACATTGGGATCTGAAAGCATTTCGAAGCATACTATTTTCACTTTTGTTTGATTTTTTTTTTGTTTTCTTCCTCTTGGTTTTCCTTTTTTTTCTGCTTCTTCTTTTATAACATGACTAATGTGGAAATATGTTTAATATGATTGTATATGTATAACCTGTGTCAGATGGCTCGCCATCTTGGGCAGGCAGGGGAAGGAGGGAGAAAAAATTTGGAACTCAAATCTTATAAAAGTTGATGTTGAAAACTATCTTTACATGTAATTGGAAAAAATAAAATACTCTTAAGAAAAAAAAAGAAATGGTTCACCAAGATGGGGAAAAGAAGATAGAGTGGTTAATGCAGGGGTGATAGCCTGAGAGAGAAATGAGGGTCCCCTCTGTGACCTTGGACAAGTCTAACTTATTTAGAGCTCGATTTCCTTATCTATAAAATAAAAAGACTAGTTGGCCTTAATTCCACCTCTTTCACTTACTACCTCTATGACCTTGAGTAAATTCACTTAACTTCTCTCAATTTCCTCATCTATAAAATGATGGGTTTGGACTAGGTCACTTTTCAGCTCTAAATCTATGATCTCTCTCAATTAGTATAAGCACAAAAATATTTGAGGATATTCAAACCACTTCCTAGTATCATCAGGCAAAATGTGTTCCTGGGGGAAAGAAGAGAATCCCAAGGTCTGCAGGGCCTCTGCATTTTTTTTTTAAATAAGGAAGCACATGTTGCAGTTTTTCCCATGAGTCTGCTGTTGTGCCAGGGTCAGGAAGGCCATCATTAGAGCTACCTTACATTATTGCAGAAATCAGTCCCCAGTCTATAACCTCATTTGAATTATCCTTTGCTATACCCAACTTTGGGAAGGCCAAAGTGACAAAATTCACCAGAATACCTAAGGAATAAGAACACCACTTGCATTTTAACACCTTCTGAAATGCATGCATGAATACATACATGAATGGCAGACACTAATATGATTTTCAAGGTCCAAAACCACATTCAGTTCTGGACCCCCTGCAATGTTTTTAACTTCAAAATACTACCCAAAACATAGGGTTTTGAAAGAAAGTATTACCTTGAGCCCAGTACTTTTCCTTTCCAATTTTTACTTCTTTCTAGCAATCTCAGTCTTGTCAAAAGTATCTTAAGATCTGAATTCACCAAATAAATAGGGGGGTTTTATTTAATTCCTGGTTGGCCCTTTAGGACCTCTGGTCCAAGTGAGCAGACCCTCATGTTTCTTTGTGTCAAAGGTTCTGGTTGTAAGGGTCATAGGATCTTGTCATCTGGCCACTGCTGCCTTCAAAGATCCCTCTCTAACAGGATGGCTCACCCCTGGTTGGCATTTGGTCCTCCTATCACTTGTGTGTCTATTGAGGGCCTGCCCCTATATTTCTGTATCTTCTTTGCATGATTTGGGAAACATCAAATCCTCCACTTGGGCAAAATTCCTATCAGTGGGAAATAGAACCATTAAAGACAATCATGGTAGAGGAATGGTCATAAGACTTTTGTGCCTATCTCAGTGGAATTATCACACATTGGCACTGATTGCTGGAGTTTATCAGCTAAAAAGCTGGCACATTGTCCCAATACTCCTCAATACTGAGAAATAGTCCAAGTTAAATTAAATTAGGGAGCTGAGAGTGTGGATGAAGGAAGCATGGCGGAAATGAGCTCTTGGTGGTTGGAGAGCCTAAGGGCTGCTGGAGATGAAGAGGAACTCCTCTGGTGTTTATGATCTCTTGGATAAAATACAAATTCCTCATTCTGACATGAGACCCCTTCACAATTGGGTTCCAGTGCACTTTTCCAGGCTTACTTCATATATTCTCCTTTGTACCTTTAAACCATCATCAAAGCTCTAGTTCTTGTACATGACTCTCCATTGGCAAACTCTGTGGCCCTGGCTGAACAAATCCTCCGTCTGGAATGCAAAGCCTTCTCCTGGCTGTGACAAAGAATCCCTGAATTCTTTTAAGGTCCAGCTCAGAGGCGACCTCCTACAGGAAGGCCTTTCTTGTTTCCTCCAGGTATTAGTGCACACTCTCTCTTAAAATTCTCTTTTTTATTCCTTTGTATGTGCTCTTCACTTGTGACCTGTTATATCTCCCCCTCCCCTAAAGAACAAAAGTTCTTCAGGGTTTTTGTTGGGTTTTTTTTCTTTTTTGGAGGACAATTGGGGTTAAGTGACTTGCCCAAAGTCACACAGCTACTAGGGGGTTAAATGACTTGCCCAAAGTCACACAGCTACTAAGTATGTCATGTGTCTGAGGTTGGATTTGAACTCAGGTCCTCCTGCCTCCTGACTCCAAGGCCAGTGCTCTATTGACTACACCACCCAGCCACCCAGCCACCCCCAACAAAAGTTCTTTGAAGGCAAGGATTGACTGGCTTTTGCCTTTCTATGTGTATCACCTCCCACAATGCCTTGCACACAGTAGCTCTTTAATAGTTGGGTTGAATTGAATCTGAGACTATGGAGAAGTTGAGATAACAATGCAGATGTTGACTGGAAGCATTATAAAGAGTTGATTGGCAGACTTCAATTCTTTCTGGTTTCATTGCCCAGGGCAATGAAGAGAATATCCACTGGAATAATAATAATAATAACAACAACAACAACAACAACAACAACAATAATAATAATAATATTGTTTGGGGCAGGAAGGAAAGGAAAGGGATAACTATTTACATAGCACCTACTATGCGCCAAACACTTTGCTAAGTGCTGTACAGATATTTCATTTGTTCCTCACAACAGCCCAGGGAGATAGGTACTGTTGTTATACCCATTTTACAGTTAAGGAAACTGAGGCAAACAGGTTAAGTGACTTGTCCAGGGTAACACATCTAAGAAAATATTTGATCTCAGTTCTTCTTGATTCCAGGGAGAGCACTCTATCTACTGTACTCCATAGCTGTAGACTTTGATACTTTTGGATTTTGCCTAGGACTCTGGCAAATAAATTAATGAATGGAATGAACAAATGAATAGATGACTGACTGACTGACTGACTGACTGAATAAATAAATAAATTTGTATACATATACATGCAAACATTTGTTATATATACACATATTTATTCTATAGATACATATGTATATGTGTATATCTATAGCCATATGTTCATCCATCATTTATCCATTCAAATAATGTTTTTTTGAGTACCTGGTACATGATAAGCGCTGTGCTAAACGCTACCTTACAGGAAAGCAGACAGTGACATAAAACTTGGAAATAGCGAGGCATGAGACCTGAATTTCAACCAGGAAAAAAATTTAAAGTCAGACGTTTAATTATATCCAAGAAAATCCTAAATGAGTCAATGGTAATACATGTTGCAGCATTACTGGTTGCCAGTGGGTGTCAAAACCTGAAAAAAAAATAAGGAACTGAGACTCCAGCTGCTGGGCAGCTTCTCTATTCTGATCTTCTAGCCATAGACTTAAGTGAAAAATCACCACAGAATAATCATAGAGAGGGACAGTGGGCTAGACACATGACTGCCACTGACTCACGCCTTGATCACTTCTCTGGTGAACAAAAAAGGCCACTTCAAGCCCGAGCATGGCTTAACTAATCATGATTTTTATCAACCAGTCAAAAAGTATTTATTAAGCAGGGGTTACAAGGAATTAAATAAACCTCAGTCACAAGGAGCGATATTGCCTAAGTAAGGTAATGCTGCTTTGGAGTTGAGAGAATAATGCTGTGGTTATGAGCCTGGGAGATTAGAACAATGGTGGAGCCTTTGACAGAAACAGGGAAATTTGAAAGTGGTAGGTTTGGGGTGGGGAAAAGATAATGAGTTCTATTTTGGACATGCCCATTTTAAGATGTCTCTAGGACATTGGGTTTGAAATGTTTGGTAGACAGTAATATAGGACTGAACCTCAGAGAAGAGACAGGTCTGGATCCATAAATCTGTAGGTCATCTGCATAGCAAAGATAATTAGGTCCATGAGTGCAGAAAGGTTATTAATAGAAAGAGTATAGTGAAAGAGGAGGAGAGTCCGGTATGGGGCTTGATGAAATTAGGATAGTTGGAATGAAGAAAAGCAAAGATTTCAACTTGCAGAAGAAAGATATAGGAATTTGATCGTTGTTTCAGTATTTCAAAACCTATCATGTGGAAGCGTGATTAGATTTATTTTGCTTGGGCCTAGCGTCCTGATCGATATCTGGCCAATGGACCCAGATGGCTCTGGAGGAGAAAGTGAGGCTGGTAACCTTGCACAGCCCTCCCTCACTTAAATCCAATTCACTTGAAAGTCATGGAATCACCTCCCTGAGGTCATGGTCCTCTTCAAGAACAAAGCCAATCAACAAAAAAGCAGAACTAGTATCAATAGGAAGAAGAACAAATTTAGGCTCACTATAACTAGGAGTATACTGGTAAATGTTTAACCGCTGCCTCCCATCACCACCAAATGTACTCATGACACACCTTTAAGTTTAATTTGCATTATTAACTTTTTTCACATTACTTAAAGTCTAGATAATCATCAAAATATCAAATCCTAATTTGTAATGTTTGCTGCTATAAATGCTAGCACTGAAAATTTAACAATCAGCTTTTTCTAGTCAGTGTGAGCAAATTCCAGCACACCCCTGACTATAAGGCAGAATTTTTTTTCATCTTTTTTTTATTGACTTGTTTGTTTACTTTTAGTTTACAAAATTCAGTTCCAGAATCACTTGAGTTTCAGATTTTTCTCCCCTTCCTCCCCACCTCCCACCCCCGCCATGGTGGCATACAATCATGTATAGGATCTGCAAACTCTTTCACACTATACAATAGTCTGGTTATGTCAGTGTTATAGTAAATGGAGTGAACAATGAGAAAAGAGAAATAAAAACCAAACATAGAAAAGAATGATAGCATGCATTGCTTCAGTCTCCATTTAAACTCTGGTCTTTCTGGATCTTTCTCTGAATGTAGACATCTTCCATCCTGAGACTTGTAGAGTTGTCTTTTAACTGTGCATTGCTGAGAGGAGTCCAGTTTTTTTTTTATTTTTTTTATTTTATTATTATCATTTTTAAAGTTAACTTGTTTGTTCACTTTTAGGTTACAAGATTCTGTTCCATAGTCACTTCAGTTATAGATTTTTCTCCCCTTCCTCCCCATCCCCCACCCAACCCCCCCATGTTGGCATACAATCATGTATAGGATCTGCAAA
>JAQQSW010010963.1:0-12869 GCA_028646575.1 Pseudocheirus occidentalis
TGCTGAAAGTGCACCCCAGGACCACCACCCAAGACCACGATCCGAATCCAGGCCACTCAACACAAGAGCACTTAGCCTCGATTCAACCCCCCTGCGGAGTCCGCAGGCCAGGGGCTCTGAAGTAGCCTGGTGGGGGCCACTGCTGCTGGTTCCAGTAGTTCCCCTCCCCCACTGCTTCCTTGCCCCAGGGGTAGAATGGCCGAGCTGCTTTACCCCGCCCCAATTAAGTTTCAAAGTTTCAGCTTTCACTAACCGTCTCTGACTGAAGCTCCCCTCAGGCCGGTGCTTTAGATTTTCTTTGAAGTAGACTCAGGCTGCGGCTTGGGAGGCTCCGCTGCTCCTCGTGGCTGCCCTGGGGCCCTGCCTGGCCGCAGGGTTTTGGGCTGGCCGTTCTCTGCTCCTCTGTGGTGTGAGCTACGCCTCTCAGTCCTGCTCCTCACGCCTTGGAAGATGTGGGGGTGCTGGAGGCTGTAGAACCACTGCAGGCTGGCTGGGGGGCTCGGCTCAGCTCCTTCCCACCGTCCCAGGCCTGGCCGGGTCTCGGCTTCCGGCTGTTCCAGCCTCCGCTCCGGCTGTGCTGAGCCCCTGCTGCCGAGCTGCCTTCAGCAAGAGCTGTGTTCTCTGGATTTGTGTGAGTCTGAGAGTCCTAGACTTTCCTAGATTTTGTCTGGGCTCGTATTTTCTGGGTGTTTAGGGTGGCGGTGTGGGAGCTGCTGGACCTTGCTGCTTCTATGCAGCCATCTTGGCTCCGCCCCCAGTTGTTTCTAGTCTTAAGTAAGCTTATCTTTGTAAAAAAAACAAACAAACCATTTAACACAGCACAAGGCAGGTGGGCACTACAGAAATACTTATTCTTTGCTCTCTCCCTATTCACTTTCAAAGCTCTGCTGACTAGTTTGGATAGTCATTGAATTATTGCATTTGTTTTTCAAGATATATCAGTTTTGGTCAAGGAATGGCCTACTGTAAGATTAAGGGAATTTGAAGATCTTCCCTGCCCCTTAGTAGGCCTATGTGATCACATGGAGCCCATGGTGGAAGGAGGTGGAATAGGTGGAACAGAAAGGGTAGAACAAGAATTGTGGATGAGGCAGAGCTGAGAGAGAGATAGAACTGGAGAGAGAAAGAGAGAGAGAGAGAGAGAGAGAGAGAGAGAGAGAGAGAGAGAGAGAGAGCATGCAGAGTAGAGTAGCTAGCCTGAGTGATAGAGGAAGTGATTTTGCCTAAGGGAACTTGTTTGATGGGGAGGCCTAACAGGGAAGGTTTGGGATGTTGGTGCTTCCTGCACTGGCAATGTGTATAGACTTCTTTGTTACTATAATAGATTTGGCTTTCTGGTTTTTGAATAAATGTCTTGGTTTCATCTTTAAGGAAGAGAGTCTGTTATATCTTGCAATTCAAAACTGGAAATACATCTGCATATTCATAGCAACTATCATGAGCATCACATTAGTGATATGACAACCTGGTCAAAAACAGAATTTGCCCCATTTATGATTTCTTGGGACCCATTATCATTCTGGATAAAGCCATATGGTAATACAAGATTATATCATCATGATCCCCCAATCCAAACAGCTCATCAGTAAATCAGTTATAGCTGACAATTACAGTATTTCCAATGATCATTAACTGGGTTCAACCTAAACAATGGGTCACATAGGATTATAGATACAGAGCTGAAAGGAAATTTACTCATCTAACTCCAACACTACCATTTCAAAAATGAAGAAATGGAGGCAGATAGAAATTAAGTGACCAACATTCCCCAGGTTTTTTCAGGTAGCATCTTAGTAAATAGTGTCTCTGGAAAATGAAGATTCACCTCAACTATTGAATTCCTTTTTATGTATTCATACTTATTTTACAATCATATTTAAATATACATTTCATTATGCATATTTTTAAATACTAGGTATGTTTATATGATTCTTTATAGCTATAAGATGGCTACTTGATCCTCAAAAAAAATCTGTAAGAGAAAAAAGCAGCAACAATAGCAAAAATCCTTTCTCCTATATAGTGCTCTAAGATTTAGAACAGAGAAAGGAACACAGGCCAGCAGAACTGAGAGATGAAGGCACGAATCAGAGATGCTGAGAGTCATGAAGAGGCAAGCCACTTAATTCTGTTTTCTTTATGAGCATCTCCTGTTGCTATCGACTTGTGTTGTTAGCTCAGAACATTGCTTAGAAACCAGCTAACAGGACATACAAGTATGCTATTGACTTCTAGAATAAGACCTTAGGAGTGCATACTGGGAACTAACAGGGACCCCAAATATCATATAACCCTCTCCTTTATCTGAAATTTTTATATTTTTAAAACTTTCAAAATCTTTGCAAATTTTAAAACACTATATAGACAAACATCTGATGTCTCTTAAAATAATAAGAGTAACTCAGTATGGTACAAAAAATGGATGAGGTATATATTGCTTGTGATTTCACAGGAGATTTGGTTCTCTCCTAACTGAGTAACTAAGATGGAGTTAAACTTCTGGACAAGCTAACTAAAATGGAGCACTGGCAATTACCCAGCGAATTAGGGCTGCACATCAAATTGTTTATAGAATATGAAGCCCAACCATCAAAAAGCCCCTTTAATTTGAAAAAAAAGACTTCCTACTTCTTGAGAGACCTAAGAATAGCAAGTGGATGGCTCTCCATGTGAGATTGCTGATAGGGATAAATTAAAGTTTGCCAAGGCTACAGAACTGCTCATGGCCTGGAGACTCAAGCAGTTAATTGCTAGGAACAAGGAAGTATTTTCTATTTGCGTGTCCTTCTGAGAAGTTGTCTTGGAAACGACTAGAAAAACTATTCTGCTTTCCCTGGTTAAAAAGATAATTTAACCCAGAAGTTGCTCATGAACTGATTGGAAAGAAAATTGTGCAGAGACAAAAAGATATACATTTAGCCTTTAAGGCTAGCATTTTTATTCCATTCTCTGCTATTAGTCCCTTTCACAGTGGCATATAGCATTATAGCTAAATAATGTCCCTGGAAAGTGATTGGAAAGAAGAAATGACTGAACCTCTCACTCTAAGCATATACACACACAGAAATGCACAATAACAGAATTAAACAATGACCAAATTAATAATTTGTATAATTTATAAGTATGCAATATAGTTACCATAGCTAATATAACTATAAGATATGAAATAGAGACAGCAATTGTTATTTCACTGATATAGGAAACTCTATGATGAGCAAACTCTTTTACCAATTAAGTCAGTTTAGAAACTTCTCTGGAATTTAGTTCTTAAAGAGTTACTTGGAGCAGTAAGAGGTTAAATGACTTGCCAAGGGTCATTCAGCCAATATCTGTCAGACGTGAGACTTGAACTCATGTTTTCTTTGCTCCTAAGTTAGTTCTTTATCCACACTGTCATACTTTTTTTTAAAAAGCCTAGGTATTGAATAACTAAATTTTCAGTGGACATAGAATTGTGAACAATTAAAACCTAACACTTCAGGAAAATGTGATTGCCATGCATATGATATTCTATCATTAAAAGAGGTAGAAATGAGGATTGTAAAGTTGGTCACTGCTTTTTTCACCATTGATACTTTTCAATAAAAATGGTGACAATAGGAATTTCCAGAGAGCACTGTATTTCTCAACCGTTATATATCAACCATTCAAAAGAATACTAATAAAGCTGAAGGGGTGAAAAGTTGATGGAATCAACTACAAAAAAAGTCTCTTCTTTATTGCTTTTGTCTTTGTATCCCCAGCACTTAGCATCACACCTTGCACAAAGTAGGTGTTCCACAAATGTTTGAATCAAATTTTTAATTATGAAGAGTGATACCAAGCAGACATTTGAATACATTCCACTGTGTGTTACTATTTGCCAGAGAGTTGGAATCCTCAGAGTACCCATATATTTATAATATGGAGTCCAAGGAATTCCTTCTACCAACACAGATAACAACTTTTCTATAACATAGTACTGTAAAGTTAGAGCTCCTTTCAGGATTGATGGGATCATTTTGCATCATTTACTGGGTACAGTATAATCCATGTACATAAGTCAAAAAGAGGTCAAGTGATTGTCTACAAACTCAGAGGCATGGTTTGAACCCAAGTATTCTTCATGCTGAGTACATCATTCTATCCACAATATTGTACTTACTCTATCACAATCTAACTTATTTCCAAATAAATATTCAGAGGTGACACAAAATGTAATTTTCTCATTTCAAAAATGCTTATAAAAACAATATTAAAAATTACTTTTTCTTTCATCCCTTAGGATGCTTACAGTGGCCTTTCTTACCTGTCTTATGTGGGTAATATGAAGATAGGATGAGATACTAAATTTAGTTAAGTTAGTTAAAAATGTAACCTGGAAAGCATTATATAGAGCAATAGTTCTCAACCTGTGGGTCATGACACCTTGGGGGGGTCGAACTACCCTTTCACAGGGGTCACTTAAGATTATTGGAAAACACATATTGGTTTTAGGATGGTCTTAGGAAGCAAGAAACTGCTCCTTTATTCCTCTCCAGGCAGGTCCGCCCACATGCAGTCACATACAAGTATTAAAGGGTCATGGCATTAGGAACATTGAGAACCACTGATATAGAGGTATGGGAAAGAACAAGATTTTGAACCTCTCAAGGACCAAGCACAGAGAAGATACATCGTGGATCTAAATCTAAAATCTAAACCTAAAAAGCAGAAATTCTTAACCTCTTTTAGGTAATGAGTCCTTCTGGTAATCTGGTAAACTTTATCAACCCCTTCTTAGGAAAAAAGAAAGTTTAAAATGCATAAAATAAAACACCTAGAATTACAAAGCAAATAAGTATTATTGAAACAAATGCATTTATCAAGTTATTAGAAAGAAAAGCCAATGGACAATAGGCTAAAATCCACACTACAAAGGTCAGATAAAATTAATTTTGAATAAACATAGATCTTGAGAGACATGTTGAGATTTTCTGACTGTTCACTAACGGTCATAACTTGAAAAAAATTTCCCATTCCCCTATATATTGCCCAGTGTTTCATGTCACATAGAGCTAACATTTTTTATCAATATGAAGCTGTGAATTTTTTCAAGCTACATCAAAGGTGTCAGACAGACAGACACACACACACACACACACACACAGAATCCACTGTCCACATCCAGTCCATAACACTCCTGAGTGCATTGGAATCAGATTAAAATTTAAATAGGAAATATTTAACAAAATAAATAGAAATATAATGAAATGTAGATAAAGTTAATATAAGGTTTTCTAAGTCAAGATGAACATGCCAGGGATCTTTATGTATCACCCCCCACACACACATCTATTTGAATTTGACAACACTAATGTATAAAACCTCCAAATCTCTGTCATTCAGTTCTCCAGACTTCAAATTCTAGGCAAGGAAAAAAAGCAGGGTGGAAGGGAAGCATTTATTTAATGAGATATATGAGTTCTTATTTTCTAATCATAACATAAAGAATCATACTATATTTTCTTTATAGAAAAATCTCTTCCTAATATACATTAAGATTAAATTTGCTAATAAATTGGCCTTTCTACTTCTGGAAAATGAAAAAGAAGTAATCGGTTATGTTTTGTTCAAAAAGAAAATGGGCATATTTTCCCATCATTCAGTCAAAAAAGCATTTAAGTGTCTACTACATAACACCGAAAGATCTGTGGTAAGCAATGAGAATAAAAAGACAAAAGGAAAAACATTCCCTATACTAGGAAGCTAATGTTCAATTCCACTGGTACTAATTAGTGTCCCCTATGTTTGGATGCTAGTCTTTGCCAGGAGTAGGCGATTCTTCATCATCATGGGATGAACTTACTCTGTTTCATGACATGAGCAAAATAAACATAAAGACCAAAATAAATCAAAGGATAAGAGGAGAGGAAGGCAAAAACATAGCAGATATAATGTTCATTTCAAATCTCAAGTGTTCTTCTTAGCCAATTTGCCATTCCCCATTGATCCTTATAATCTAAATAAAGATCACAATAAATGCCTACCTTCTAAACTGGATCACTTTTTTTATTGAGAGAAGTAGACATATTAGAAAGTAAGATCTGGATTATATACATCTCAGTTCAAATCCTTTCTCTGCCACTTATTCATTATGTGCTGTTACAAAAGTAAATTCTCTCTGGATTTCAATTTCCTTATCTGGTTGGACTCAATGTCTAAGAGCTTTTTTTTAAAAAAATGTCTTCTTATAACTTGAAAATCAACTACTTAACGAATACTGAGGGATAAAAACTGGCTATCATCTCCTATTTGGTGTTATTTTTCTCCCTGTACATATGGAAATGAGTATAATTTTTTGCACATAAGACAAAGAGAAGACTGAAATTATTATGCATCATAATTTCAAAAGAGCACCATTTGGTGCCTACATTTCTTAATTAACAGCAATGTGTGCAGAGGAGAATGCCAGAAATAAAATTTGCTGCAATCCTGTTAGCAAAGAGTGGGAGTATTCTTAAGCTCGGCCATCAAAAGTTAGCCATCTTTGAAATTTTCCTCCTCAGTCAGAGTCACAAATTTTCTGACAACAAAACTTAGCTTTCACTTCCATAGAACATCTCAAGTTCTAATTCTCTCATCTAAAAATATAAATTAATTAATGATAGAGGGCAGGGTATGAAAATTTGATACTCTTTGATAAGGACTTGGCTCTTCCCCTACCTTCCTTTTCCTCACAATTTCTGATCTACTGACTGTTCTGTTGCTTGGGAGGACAAAAAAAATTGCTTTAAAGATTTGAGTAGATGGAAACACAAGCAATGGCAGAATGCCCTAAAAACTTGCTTAAATTTCTTGGATATGAAATTTTTCAAGCAGAGCTATAATCAAGACACGGTAACTGGACTTTTGCTCCAGGGTACCAACATTTAGAGGTCATCAATAGAGCATGAATTTCTTTAGTAGTTAGAAACAATTTGATTTAAGGCCTGATTCATTAAATTAGTTGGTTAAAAAAAAAGGAAATTAATAATGGAGCTTCTTATCTCTGTCCCAATGGCTTTACCATGATCTAGAATTATTTGAACATTCTGTATTCATCAACAATTCAGAAAATGCTATAGATGTGGTGTGGCATGGTGGCAAATAGACTAACTTTGAAAGTTAAAGATCAGGACTGGAAGCATTGCTATGCCATTTGCTAATTTTGGTCTCCTAACCCTTCCAAACTTTTAGCTCCTCCAGTCTATAATCCCTATCTCACAAGGTAATTTTCAAAATTCTAACAAGATAATAAGTGTAAAATGTCAATATAAATGTGAGATACCATGACTACGGGGTGAAGACATTTCTTTCGTTATTTTTTTAAAGCTTTTTTTTTAATTTAAAAAGGTTTCTTTGCTTTTTTAAAAAATTTGAATGTGATGCACTATCCAATATTCTTTTAAAAAGTAGAGGAAAAGTAGTTACCACTGCCAACATCAAGTTTGTTACAAGTAACTTTCTCCTCTTGAGCTTATCTTATTTTCTGCTCAAAGATCATAGTAATCTCAAAGTCTTGATTTCCCCTTGTAATATTTTTGTATCATAATAATGTAGTAACTTTGAGACTATGTTGCAAAGACCTCCTAATCATCAAAGCCAATAAACTATATCCTCCTTGATCTCTCTGATGTTTTGAACTTAGTTAACCATTCCTTCCAAATGGAGTCTCTTCTTTGACTTCATTCTCTCAGTTCTCCAACCTCTACCACTTATTCCTCTGCTATTGCTTAGACAGGTTCCTCATCCTCTTCCTAACTGTAAATGTGGGCATTCACCAAGAGCAACCTTTGGGCCTTCTTCTTTTTTATTGCCTCCCTCAACAAACTCATTCATTTCCATGGTTTCCATTTGCCTCATTTGTGCAAATCACTCTTAAATTTGTATATCCATCTTAACTCCCAATTTCTTTTCTGAGATAAAGACATGCATCTCCAGCTACTTTCATGAGATTTCCATGTGGACATTCCAGTTGTGCCTCAAATTCAACATGTCCAAGACCAAGTTTTTTTTTTTAATCTTTGTATATGTGTATATATATATATATATATATATATATATATATATATATATATATTATATATGATGGAAAATTTTGATTTATTTTAACAAACCTGTGACACACAATTTGCAATTCAATTGCATGTGATTTTTTGCTTGCTATAATTTCAGATGCATTAGTGATTTTTTCCTACTACACTGCATGTAACTTGAAGGCAAAGACCATGTAATAGTTTTTTTTTCAATCTTTCTCTAATTCTTATGATCCATGCTATTTCTAACACATGACTTTGTATCTCCCACCCTGACTTTTGTACCACTTATCTCCCATACTTGGAATGCTCCTCCTTCTTAAAAATCCCTGGCTTCTTTTAACACTCCACTCAAACATTGCCTTTTTTAGGAGATATTCCATGGTCCCTTCCATTCCGAGAGTCTTCCACTCTGAGACCATCTTTCATCTTATCTACACTTATCTGGTATTTATTGTATGTGGCTCTACCACTACAAAGCAAACTCTTTGAATATAGGGTCTGTCTTGCCTTTCTTTGGAACTTCTCTGCTTAGTACAGTACCTGGCACATATTAAGTATTTAATAAATATTTGTTGCCTAATTGACCATTAGTATCTTTTACATGGATGGTGCTGAAGAAATTATTGGTTGGTTTTAAAATAAGTTCATTTAAACTAATAGTGATTTGGGGGCATTTAAAAATTCTGTGGGTCAAATTATGAATTTTAAATATTCCTTTGTTGTTAGACGGACTTGAGTTGACATTGTATTAGGCTACAATTGAGTGTACATACATATGGACTTTGCTCTCAAGGGCCTTAGAGTCAGATAATGGAGATAATGAAGACAAAACTATTCTATAAAATGTGAGCCCAATTCTGGAAGCCACGCGAGAGAGGATTCATTTCCTCTCAGGCATATTGTATATACTGTCAAGGCAAATATGTCAGTAAGGGAAACAGTGTATTGTGTAAAAAGAGCAGACTAGTTCAATAACTTTGATATTTATAGTGGGTCATATTAACAAGGAAAGTTTATGTTATTGTTTAATATGAACTTGAGTTCCCTGATCAGGGAACCCAAATTCATATACTTGTACATAAATCATGCATTTGAGTTCCCTGGTCAGCTAATCATCACTACCAGCATCATTATCCAATAACATTAAGTATCATAAGGGGACCGAGAGAGATCCTATTTGGAATAACTGAAGCAGATGGTCCTTAGCCTTCAGGGCCTGATGTTCTAAGAATATGTATTAAGGCACAGAGTATCAAATGCAGGGTAATGATACAGTGGAAAATATATTACCAAGTGGAACTATATGAAGGAAGAAAAAGAAATTCATTCAAATTCATCATTTATATATTGTTTTATCTGTGTTACATAACAGCATATCTAATGTACTTTTCAGCTCAAATAGCAAGGGAATGAATAAAAACAAATATCAACTTTTTACTCGAAAAAATGTCACTTTTTAATGATACCTTTTGTTTTATGTTATATGAATTTCAGGATATGTTGCCTCTCATTTCCTACCCAGCAAGCAATACCTTAGGATTTAAAAGAAAAAGAAAAGAAGTTCAGGAAAACTAACATATTTATGAAGTCTGACAAAAGATTCAAAGGCTTCCACAACCATAATCCTCCCTGCAAAGAAAGGAGCATATATATGTTCTCATTTATCCTTTAGGGCCTACATTAGTCATTATAATTATATGTCATTTAGTTTCAGTTGTTGTGCTGTTGCTGTTTTTTTCCAAATTCATTTTTGTAGTCATTGTGCGTATCGTTTGCTTGGTTCTGTTTACTTCCCTTTACATCAGTTCATATAAGTTTTCCCATTCATGTTGAATCTTTCATGTTAATTGTTTCTTATAGTAACATTCCATTCCATTCATTTACCACTATTTATCTACCTGCTCCCCAGTTAATAAGTGTCTACTTTTTTCACAGATCCAGTCCTCTCAAATTATATCACAATTTCAGTCATCTGCTGTATAGGAAGACCTAAGTTCACATCCAGTCAGAAATACTTACTAGCTGTGTGATTCTCGCCAAATCACTTAACCTCTGTGATACTTTCCTCACCTGTAAAATGGGAATAATAATAACACCTACCAACCAGGGTTATTATGAGGACAAAATGAAATAATATTCAAAAAAGCACTTTGCAAACTTTAAAATGCTATTTAAATGCTAGCTATTAGTATCATCATTGTGTACTCCATTCTTATAGTTCATACAAATTAATTTCAAGAGTTAAAGAGTGCTAATAACTATAGGATGATGGAAGTCATGTGGAAGGCGAGTTATGCTTTAAAAGATTCAACAGATTTGCTGAATAGAAATAATTAGGTAGTCTTCAGGCATAGAGGGCAATCTATATAGCTGAATAAAAGAGAAAGATGAAATATTTTGCATGGGCAACAATCTAACAGGCCTGTTTTACTATAATTGAGGGTACATTAAAGAATTAATATGACATTACTGAAAAGGAGAGGGGAACCATCTTGGTTAGCAATGCCAGGTTGAGTCTTCCAGGACAGGTAATGTGAGTAATTAACAGCATATTCTCATACCTTAGGAAAAGGTTTTTTTCATGCACTTTCTGCCATTAGCCATGGAGTTCTAGTTACAAACACTGCAAAGCTAAGAACTGAAATGTTCAAGTAGTAATGTAATAGACACTACAGTATCTACCGGGTCATGTAGCTGTCAAGAAAGTGACTTGTCTTTGGCAATTATAATCTAATGAGGAGATTGTATCTATACTGTCATTTCTTTTTTAAATTCATTTTTAGTTTTCAACATTCAATTCTACAAGATTTTGAGTTACAAATTTTCTCACTGATTTTCCTCTACCCTCAACCTGAGATAGTGAGCCTACTGAATACCCCTTGCCCCAATCTATTCTCTCTCATATCCTCTCCCATTCCCCCTCCAACTTTCTAGTAGGGCAAGATGGATTTCTATATGCCAGTGCCTACATATTTTATTTCTCAGTTGCATGTAAAAAAGCAATTTTTTAAAAATTTGTTTTTAAAACTTTGATTTTCAGATTCTTTCCCTTCTTCCCTCCTCACCCACCCTCATTGGGAAGATAAGAAATTCAATATAGGTTGTACGTGTGTAGTTACACAAAACATTTCCATATTAGTTATATTGTGAAAGACTATCAGTATTTCCATACTATCCCACCCCATTCCATTTTCTACTTTGACCCCATCCCTTTTCAAAAGTGTGTGCCTCTAATTACCCTCTCTCTCCCAATCTGACCTCCCTTCTACCAACCCCCCTCTTATCCCCTTCCTCTCTACTATCCTGTAGGGTAAGATACCCAATTGAGTGTGTATATTATTCCCTCCCTAAGCCAAATTCAATGAGAGTAAGGGAGACCCATTCCTTTTCACCTTCCTGCTCTTCCCTTCCATTGTAACAATTTTCTCTTGCCTCTTTTATATGAGATAATTTACCCTGATCTATCTCTCCCTTTCTCCTTCTCTCATTATATTCCTCTCTCACCTCTTAATTTTATTTTTTAGATATCATCCCTTCCTATTCATCTGATCCTGTGCCCTCTGTCTATGTATGCATGTACACACATATACACACACTCTCATATGTATTTATACACACATATACCCTCCTATACATACACATATACATATATATTCCCTTCAACTATCCTCATAATGAGAGATTCATGAGTTACAGTTATCATCTTCCCATGTAAGAATGTAAATAATTCAACTTTAATAAATTCCTGATGATTTCTTTTTCCTGTTTACCTCGTGCTTCTCTTGCTTCTTTTTTCCACTCTGAATTTATTTATTCAGTTTCTTCTTTACACTACTCATTTCCATGAGATTTTGAGTTACAATTTTTCTCCCCATCTTTCCCCTACCCCCCACCCCAAAACAGTGAACCCACTGTGAAGCTCCTCCCCTTATCTGCTCCCTCTTATGTCTTCCCCCATACCCTCTCTAAATTTCTGGTAGTTCAGGATGGGTCTCCCTACCCCAGTACCTGTATATATTAATTCCCAGTTGCATGTAGTTAGTGCTAATAATAATCTTTATACATATATATTTTTTAACATTTGATTATATAACTTTAAATTCTAGATTCTTTCCTTCCTCCCTTGTCACCCACCATCACTAGGAAGATAAGAAATTCAATATAAGTTGGACATGTGTAGCTACACAAAACATCTCCACAGTGCATATATTGTGAGAGACTGATTATATGTCCCTCCTTCCTATCCCACCCCCACCTTGTTCTATTCTTTTTTTTTTACTTTATCCAGAGGATTTTAATTAACAAAGGAGGAACTTCAGCACCCTTCGTGGAGTTAGGAAATGTCAGCAGAATATTTTCAATATTCTTCTTGTTTGGAAGGCTCAGATCTAGCAGTCAGGAAATATAAGTCTCCTCATCCTTCAATTCCTAAATAGAACCTTCTTCTAGTATTTTAAGATTTGAAAAATAAAATGCCTCTTTAAAAAATCTGTATAAAATTTCCATGTGAGAGAAGGAGTAGGTCTGGCTTAAACATCAAGAAGACTTGAGCTTTTCTTCCTTCTTAATCTCTGAAGCCTTTAAAACTTCTCATCACCCTCTTTTCCTTGATATTCTCTTTGCTTTTCTTTTTTGAGACTTTGCCCTCTCCTTGTCCTCCTCCAAGTCTGACCATTCCTTTTCAGTCTTCTTTTCTGGGTCTTCTTCCAGATTTTTTTTCCTTCTTTTTTTTTATTTTTCTTTTTTTAAATTTTAATTTATTTTCTTGGTTACATCATTCATTTCCACAAGGTTTTGAGTTACAAATTTTCTCCCCTTTTTGCCCCTACC
>JAQQSW010010964.1:0-5000 GCA_028646575.1 Pseudocheirus occidentalis
ATATTATTTCAGGGGAAAATATGGTCATTCAATGAGGTAGAGGACTTTCAAGCATTCTTGCTGAAAAAACCAGAACTGAACAGAAAAATTTGACAATCAAACACAAGAAGCATGAGAAGGTAAACATGGGAAAGAAGTCATAAGGAACTTATCAAATTTGAATTATTTACATGCCAATATGGAAAATTGATAATAGCAACTTGGGAAACTTTTCTTAGTATGAGGATAGGTGAAGGGAATATAAATGGATATATATATATACTTACACATATGTCCGTATAGGAGGCTATATATGCATATGAATACATATCTGAGCATGCATATATATGGGTTTATAGAGGACATAGGATCAATTGAATACGAAGGGATAATCCTTTAAAAGGCAAATTCTGATGTGGGACAGGACTAGAATGAGAGGAGACAGGAAGAGACAAAATGGGGCTAATCATCCCATGTGGAAGAGGCAAGGGATAACTGTTACAACTTTACTTTCATTTACTCTCATTGAATCTGGCTTAGGGAAGAAATGGCATAAACTCTAAACTGGGCATCATGCCACACAAGAGAGTAGGGAGTAGGGGGCGTGGGGATGAAAGGCGAGATGACAGAGGGGAGAGCAGGGTCTGGGGGAGGGGTGCTGGATGCTCACACTTCAATAAAGAGACAGGGACAGGGTAGAGAACAGAACAAGGGGGGGAAGGATAGGAAGGAGGGACCTATCACTGTCACAATATGTCCACTATGAAGATGTCCTGAATAATCACACCTACATAGCCTGTATTGAATTGGTTGTCCTTCTGGTGGGGGTGGGTAACAAGGGAGGAACCAAAAGAATCTAGAATTTAAAGCTCTGCAATACCTGCAACTAGGAATCAAGATATACAGGGACTGTGATAGGGAGACCCTCCCTGCCCTATCAGAAAGTTAGAGAGCAGACCAGGGGAGGGGCTCTACAGTGGGATCCCTATTTTGGGTTTGGGGTAGGGGAAAGATGGGGAGAAAATTTGTAATTCAAAAATCTCATGAAAAAGAATGAGGTAAACAAAAAACAAATACAATTTATTACATTAAAAAAAAGAAAGGAATGTTATAGATATAATAGACATTACAAAAAAAAATTGGTAATAGATTAGATAGCCAAGGGGCAGAAGGAAGAAAAGTCAATGATATTCCCCAAAATACCATCTACTTTGATTAATCAGGAGATAGCTCTCATCAGCAAAAAGCTGTCATCAAAAGTGAAAAATGTCTAAGCTCTACTGAAAAAAGGGCCAATTTGCCATGGTTTATGTCAAAATTACATTTTATGCATATGAGGAATACTCTCAAGCTTAATTAATTTTAATTGAAAAATGAAGCCTACTTAAGAATATGCTTTATTCTAGGCCCCAATCAACATGAGTCTCTATAGAAACAGTGAGTCAAGGTTCAGTCTGAACAACTAACATAGAGGGTAGAGTTAATAAAAGGAAATTTAAACATAGCACGTTTATTCTAATACCTGAAAAAATACTGTATAGCATTAACAGGAATCTTTCCTTTCCTCTTAGCCTATCCTCCTGTAAGTAAAGTCACAGGCAAGAATAGCCTGGATATTCTTCCTTTCTCACTGTGGAGCTGAAACCTTGAGATGCCACCTCCTAAATGATCACAAATCTTGTAGAGAGACCCTTGCTGGATTTAAACTGAATGGTAATCCTGCAGGTCTTTGCAATCCTTTGCCTGGGCAGAATATCTATCACTTTGTGTAGAATGCTCTGGACTTGCCTAGTCAACAGGACATAAATGATGTGCATATTCCTCATGTGCTATCTGGCTATGCCTAATGACAAGCAAACAAGATGCCTAGTTCTAGAAAATGCCCCAAATCTCCAGCCATGGAAGTCAAAGAAGGTATGAGGCAAAGGCAGAAACAAGGGACTGACTTGGTTCTGGTGTGAGGAGAGTGGAAGGTGGAGAGAGGTCAGATTTAGGAAAGGGGCCTGAGCCCAAATGGAATCTCTGGCCAATGAAGGATTTCCTGACTACAACCTTGCCAATTGTGCTTTGTTCTAACACTTTCCTGTAAGGAAAGGAAATGAAGAGGATGCCAACCATTTTCAAATACAACTTTTGCTTGGGGTACATACTATCCCCAGGGTTGTTTGAATTCATTAATTAGCATAATGTTAGCATTGCCAAACCAAATCATGGTGAATAAAATAACCATTTAATGTCTCCAGGCCTCAGATTTCTTATCTATAAAATTAGGGGTTTGAACTGTATAGCTTCTAAGGTCCCTTAAAGCTTGGACTGTACTTCAATGCCTTATCATGGTGAGGAGTTCACCCTAACTAAATTCTTCACAGATGATGGAAGCTCAATTGGTTCTGTAGTTATTCATCAAGGGGAAATTAGTGATGTTATCATATATTCTTGGTACCACTGAGCTTCCTTTTCCTAGGGGTTTGCTTTTTTTTTTCACCCTGTTCTTATGATGGCTGTAACTCCAAACCAAAGGAAGGACAAAGTCCATTCTGGAGACAAAACAATAATTTTGTCATGGAATACTTCAACTATACTTTGCTGAGTTTGTGTGAGTTCATCTAGTACCCTAGATCATTCATATGCCTTTGGCCAAACATTGTGCTTGGCAGCCTAAGGCTCAGTTGTGATTTGAGGATAGTGACAGAATGCCATTCTGTCTATTTTTTCCCAGCATGCCTTGTCTGGAATTCCCACCATCTGAAGGCAAATCACAATTTCAGAGAGCCAATGATGAAGAACACTCCTGACAGAGAGGTGATAGACTCAAGATCTAGAATGAAATATACATTTTTGGACATGACCAATGTGATCATTTGGTTCTCTTGACCATGCATTTAGTCCAAGTTTGTTTGTTTTGATTTGTTTTCCCCTTAGGGAGGTGGGGAAAGGTGGGAATGAAAGAAAATAAATACATGAATACTTGTTAATTGAAAAAAATAAAATTAATACAAAAAACAAATTCCTTTGAGTTAAGATTCTATGTCTCTAGACAGGATTGGGGAACCTATGGCCTCCAGGCTGCATGTGACCTTCTAGGTTGTTGGGTGAGGCCTTTGGCTGAGTCCAAGTTTTACAGAACAATTTTTTTTTTATTAAGGGGATTTGTTTTGTAAAGTTTGAATTCCCTCAAAGGGCTGCACCAGAGGCCCCAGAGGACTACCTGTGACTTTAGGGCAGCAGGTTTCCCACCCCAGCACCAGAAGCTCTAGTTAAAATGCAAACAACCAATTATCACCCATTAACAGTTTAGAACATTTAGTTTATCAGATTAGCCAACCACTTCACACTGGGCCCTGAGGCAAGGGACACAGTCCAGGTAAATCCAGGTCTGGAATTAGAGTCAGAAAAGACCAGAAATAAGAGGACAGGGCCAGATTGGGGACCACAGTGGGATCCTTGTGGAGCTTTTAGACACTCCTGAGACCTGTGGGCCCTGAGAGAGGGGTGCACACCCAAATAGTACTATATTAGAGAAAGGCAAAGACACACTTTTAAAAGAAACATAATTTTGCCTGTGGCAACGTTCCCTCTGGAACACTTTCAAGCAAGTTTATAATTATTAGACTAGCCCTCTCTTAAGGTTTCTTTGCCTCACTGTAGTTCAAGTTCATTCCAGCTCCTGGATTCAGTACAATAAAGGAAAATAGCCCTTTATTCTCAGTCAAATCAAGTACCAGCAACTGCTTATCATTGTCTAGGCTTTTCTGACAAAATGTAGTATAATAAGATCCAAAAAGGAATTTTCAAAATCTATGCCTTAGTGAAATTTGCATTAAATTTATGTCAATAATATTTTTTAGCTCAAGCTCTATTTGTTGCAGAGTTACTAATACATTTTTGGTTTACAGTTACAGGCATTTTCAATCTATTTTTAAAAGTAGCACACTAAGAAGAAGGCATTCCTTTGCTAATTAATGAACTGATTTAGAAGTTGAAGAGATGATCTACACATTTGTTAGATTCAATACAAACTATTTAGCTTTAAACTTCAAATATAGTGAGAGCTCAAATTCAATTACAGTACATATGTTGTTATGGATAGATGTGTCAAAAATCACTGTTAGCTTAAGAAATATCTCAGGCCTTTAGTAATAAATGTTAATAGGTGAAAAGAGTTTGTTTACCTTAGTGGTTCTCAACCTTCCTAATGCTGCCACCCTTTAATGCAGTTCCTCACTTTGTGGTGACCCCCAACGATAAAATTATTTTCATTCCTCCTTCATAACTGTAATTTTGCTACTGTTATGAATAGTACTGTAAATATCTGATATGCAGGATGTATTTTCATTGTTACAAATTGAACATAAACCACAGGTTGAGAACCACTGGCTTACCTGCTGTGAAATGAAAACTTGAAATCAGAGGTCCTCATGAAAATCTAAATTATTCTTTTAGAGTCAGTGACCAACTTTAAAGGTGGCAGAAAAATGTAATTCAAACAACTAATTGAAGTCTTTGAGGGTAAAAAGACCTTCAGAGGTAATCTAGCCAACATCTACACAAATGATGAATTCTTTCTGCCAGTCTCCAACAAGTCATAATTCACCCTCTGCTTGTCACCAGTTATGGAAAGGAATTTACAATAGTACTACTCTTTTTCCAGTTCATTCAACATTTTAAAGTTTCCACACTGAATTTATTTTTTAAAAAGACCATTAATAAAACATTTCATTTTCTTGACAACTCTGATAGTTAGAAAACTTCTCCTTATTGGAACTGACAATAGAAGTATAATTCAACTTAACGAATTCAATGAGCAATACTGTGTTTGGGCAAAACAGAAATAGTACTTGTCCTCAAGGAGCTTACATTCCACTAGTTGGTAGGAAACAATATGTGCACAGATGAATAAATATGTACAATATATATTTACAAATAATATAAAGTAATAGGGAACAAGAGGATGAACAAAAAATAAAAGGAAACCAATAGGATCTTGATAAATACATACTTGTCTTGAGGGGCAGGGAGGT
>JAQQSW010010964.1:10000-12869 GCA_028646575.1 Pseudocheirus occidentalis
AGCCGCCCCATTGTATACTGTTTTGATAGCCCACATGGTACACAAAGCATCCTTTATGCTGAATCAACTGGAAGAATTTTATAAAATCCTATTATCATATGGAGATTTTCTTAAATAATATGATAATGTCCTGTGTCTGTACTTGCCTGCTCAGTCATTGATAGCAAACTTTCAGAAAGTCTCTCATTGGAAATGTAAAGAATAGGAAGGGCTTGGAAGGGGCAAAAAGAGAGCATCAAAGTTAGGGCCCTTAGAGACTTGCTAATCCTTTCAAACCTGAATAAGAAGCTCCTACTACAATATACTAGAGAAACAACCATCCATCTCATGCTGGATGCTTCTGAAGCTTCCTCTGGCCAGCTCTAAGGACTAGGAAGTTGTTCCTTGTATCAAGGCTACTTTTATTTCTTGGCAATTTCCATCCATTACTCCATACCCCCTCTCCCCTGCCCCCAGCCAAGCAGAATTAATCCAATCTTTTTTCCACAGGATAGGCCTTCAACTACCTGAAGGCATTTACCAGGTAATTCACTGAGTTTTTTCTAATTGCTAAATATCTTCCATTTCTTCAACTGGTCCTCATATAACAAAAATTGAACACTACACTCCCACCCAAAGCATGTACTCACTTTGCTAGAGAGACCAGAGGCGATTTTAGCTTTCCCATTGTTTTATGTGGCCAGGCAAATCAGAGCAAAAGAGAACTACAGGGGGAAAAGCATGCCAGAAGATCTTTGTATGTCAATAATATCCTTCAGACACAAAGATGCTTTCATTTACTCAGTTCCTGAAATGTCTGAAGTCGTTAATGTATTTTTTTTTCTTCTGGTAATTATGATTAGTCCTGCCGATGTGTTGACAATCAGTCAACCTGTATTTAGTAAGGATCTATTTATGTTCCAGGCATTGTACTGATCTCCAAGGATACAAAGAAAGGCAAAACTAAACCAAAACAGCCCCTTCTCTCAAGGAGCACATAGTTTAATGGAGGAGACACTATGTAGACAATTATGTACAAATAAGATATATACAGGTGAAATTAGAGGCCTTGTTGACCCCTCCCCTTACCCACCTCATACCTATGGATATACAAGAATCTAGGGTAGCTAGGTGGTGCAGTGCGTAGAATTTTGGGCCTGAAGTCAGGAAGGCCCTCTTCCTGAGTTTCAATTTGACCTCAGAAACTTACTAGCTGTATGACCTTGGGCAAGTCACTTAACCCTATTTGCCTCAGTTTCCTCAACTGTGTAATGAACTGGAGAAGCAAATAGCAAATCACGCCAGTATCTTTGCCAAGAATGGAATGGGACAAGACTGAATAACAACAAATATATGAATTCTGTAGAAGAGTTTTTCTTTGTAGAAACTTAATTGACCATACCTTTGACGTCATTAGGACAATTTTTTTAAAAGTTCTTCCAACAAGGGCAGCTAAGTGATGCAATGAATGGAGCACCAGCCTTGGAGTCAGGAGGACCTGAGTTCAAATACAAACTCAGACATTTAACACAAAAACTAGCCACATGACCTTGGGGAAGTCATTTAACCCCAACTGCCCTACCTTCCCCCTCCAAAAAACAAAACAAAACAAAATTTAAAAGAAGTTTTTCCAATGTCCTTAAAAATATTGTGTGATGTGGGTAGGGGAAAGATGTGGAGAAAATTTGTAACTCAAAATCTTGTGGAAATGAATGATGTAAACAAGAAAATAAATAAAATAACTCAAAAAAATACCTTGTGATATGGTAGCCCAAGCACTCAATGAGGATATGAGAGACCTGGGTTCTAGCCCTTACTCTGACACTCACTAACTTGCTTAGAATTGCTGAACTTTAGTTTTCTTATCTGAAAGATGAATAGGAAAGTTAGACTAGATGATTTTAGGGTCTGTTTTAGTTCTAAAATCCTAGGGTTCTGTAAGCAGTTATGATTTATCAGTGATTTATTCCTTAGTAATAAAATGCTATGGCAGTGTTTGAATGGAAAAGGAAAGCAGGGTGTTGTTACAGAAAGAACTTTGGCTTTAGAATCTGAGGCCTTAGGTGGAATGTTGGCTCTGTGAATTACTCCAGGTGTGATACTGGGCATCTCGCTCTGTTTTTCTGGGTCTCTTAGTTTCCTCATTTCAGAAAGAAAGAAACTGGACTATGTGACCTCTAAGATCCTTCTAATTCTGCTTCTTTGATGCTACAAAGCCAAACAGTTTGATGTCATTTATAATGTGCCAATCTAAGCGTATAAATCTGAAAAGTCAATGACAATTTTATCTTCAGGAACACGATAAAATCACACAGAGGTAGAAGGAGATTAGCAGCCTACAATTCTAGAATAAGCTTCCCAAGCCAAGTTGAGTTCAACAACAGATCCAATAAATATTTATAAATGGCCAAAGCACTGTGTTAGGCCATGAAGGATTAAGAGGTAAACAAGGTACAGCTCTAGCCCTTGAGGAGTTGATAATCCAAAAGGGGAGATAATATCAGTACACAATTAACCATGAAGGAAATAGAACACAAGGAGTACATGATAGAGTACAAATACTCCCAGATTTTTAAGGAGGTGGCAACCACTTCCAGGGAGAAACAGGAGGCACTATCATACTGCATAGAGTGCCGAGGCTGGAGTCAGGAAGACTCACCTTCTGAGTTTAAATAAGCCTCAGACACTTACAAGCTATGTGGGCCGGGGCAAGTCACTTAACCATGTTTGCCTCAGTTTCCTCCTCTGTCAAAAGAGCTGAAGAAAGGACAAACCACTCCAGTATCTTTGCAAAGAAAACCCCAAATAGGATCATGAAGAGCCAGACCTGACTGAGCAACAGAAACAAACCACTTTGGGGGGGGGGGGGCGGAGCCAAGATGGCGGCATA
>JAQQSW010010965.1:0-12869 GCA_028646575.1 Pseudocheirus occidentalis
CTCTTCAATTAGGCACATCCTGAGTCCCCAGTTAGTCTAGCTTCCAACATTCATCTTGTCAAACAGGACATTGATGGGTAACAGACTGGGCACTTCTCAGTCAGAACTGACCGCTAGTTGACTTAGGTGACGTTTCAAGGCAAAAACCACACCTTTTGATAGCCCCCCTGCACTTTTTACCATTGAATTAAGGGTAATACGCCTGCGCAGTAGATATGAAAAGTGCATGTCCCTTTAAGCACTGACCACTCCTTAACTCCTCCCTAAAACCACCCTTATTCACCTAGTTGGCATGACTGATACCTGATTTGTGTTATTTTGGCTGTACAGTCTGTGTTTCTTTGTCCTGTACTTTGGCAGGCTCCCGAAGCCCTCCTGCCCATTGAATAGCATAGCAATATACTTTTACAATCATAAGAAAAAAAAACTGGCTTGTGCTATGATTTCTATTGCTGGCCCCTGCCGTTGGGAAGCTGCTAAACCCACAATATTTTGAACACGGTACAATGACAAAAGTCTACTAGGATCTACAGCAGTTGTGATGTTATGCAACAGTGTTTGTAGACAGTACATCAAGCCACCAGTTCTAGGGAAGAACAACACAAGATTGCTTATTTTCCCACCTCTAGAAGCCTGTTTTTACAACTCCAGACAGGCTGATTTACTTTCTCTCTCTTTCTCAGAAACTATACATTCAATCAATCAGCACATATTTATTGTCTACTCTCTTCCAGGTACTGTGCTAAAGACTGGGGATACAGAAAAAGACAAAAGACAGTGTCTGCCTTCAAAGGGCTCACAATCTAATGGGGAGACAATTATTATTAATTACTGAATAATAATAATCATTATTATAGCTAATATTTATATAGCACCTTCTATGTGTCAGACATTGGGCCTACTATGTGCCAGGTACTGTACTAAGGATGGGGATACAAAAAGGCAAATGAAGACCCTCAAGGAGGTTTCAGTCTAACAGAGTTCACAATATACTCATGTCTTCCCCACATACTGTATTTCTAGCTGAAATGTTTTCCCACTCTCCTTACTAAAAACTTCAATACCCAGCTCAGTTCCCACCTCCTCCAAGAAGCCCTCTCAGAGGATTACTGTCCTTCCTGTTCTCCCTTTCGGATCTTGTATCACCCATATTTGACAGCGGGAGAATCTGCACTTCTTAAATATTGTTTTCTCTTGTTCACTGTACTTTCATAGAAGTATTTCTCATCTACTCAGCTAAACTATGAACTCTTTGAGGCCAGTGACCCTGTTGGATAGTACAACAAACATAGAATCGCAAAATTTTAGAGCTCAAAAGATTCTGAAAGATTATTTACAACCAGCCTCCTCATTTTGAAGATTGGGGAATATGGCCTTGAAGGAGGGATCAAATCACCTTCGCAAAAGGTCACCAAAACAAGTCTTAGGACAACCAGGAAGAGAAAGCCAGTCTCCTGAATCATGGTCCATTGTTATTTCTAATAAGCATGTGGCAGACTGTAATTAGTGACTGATAAGATTTTCTTCTCCCTTAGCTCCACCCTGTCAATCTCTTCCTCTAGTCAGCTGCCCTTGTTATTTATTAGAGGAAAATTACTGATAATTAATTCATATTAAGGTATTAGTAGAATAATGATTGAGGCAGCTAGGTTATGCAATAAATATGGGCCCAGAATCAGGAAGACTGTTTTCATGAATCCACATCCAATTTCAGACACTTATTAGCTGTATGACCCTGGGCAAGTCATTTCACCCTGTTTGCCTTAGTTTCTCATCTGTAAAATGAGCAAGAGAAGGAAATGGCAAACCACTCAAGTATGTTTGCCAAGAATGACCCAAATGTCGCCATGAAGAGTCAGACACAACTGGAATGACTCAACAAAAACAAAATTGAAATATATGTATAAGCTTTAGTTTTCACATCTATAAAATAGGATGCCTGATACTCACTTGCCCACTTCACAGGGTTGTTGTGAGGACTAAATGTAATAATATATGTGAAGACATTTAAAAATCATAAGGCGCTACATGATAACAAAGCATATTTATTTTCTTCTTTTTTTTTTTTGTGGAGTGGGGAAGGTAGGGCAATTGGGGTTAAGTGACTTGTCCAAAGTCACAAGTGCCTGAGGCCAGATTTTAACTCAGTTCTTCCTAACGCCAGGGCCAGTGCTCTATTCACTGTGCCACCAAGGCACGTTTCTTTTCTTTTCTTTTTTTGCTTTTTTTTTTTTTTGGAAGGACAATTGGGGTTAAGTGACTTGCCCAAGGTCACATGGCTATTAACTGTGTTAAGTGTCTGAAGCCACATTTGAACTCAGATCCTCCTGACTCCAGGGATGGTGCTCTATTCACTGTGCCACCTAGCCACCCCAAGGCATGTTTATTTTGAAAAGGATCACAGAGTATTTAGGAGGGAATATATATATATTTTTTAATATATTAAGATGCAAAGAAGTGAAAGTATAACAGCAGAATTCCAGCTGTGGTACAATTTGTATGAGAGAGAACTCTTTGGAATGGCAGGACTTTCCTGTGTCTCCTAGATTACACATGTAAGGCTCTTCTTAAGTCCCCAACTGATTTAGCAATAAAATAAAATGTGTGATCCCTGAAGAAGGAAATTGATTTCAAGAGTTTTGACAAGATTTTTGTCCATCATATCTGCCTCTTTATTTCATTGTTTTGGGTTTTCTTGGCAAAGATACTGCGGTAGTTTGCCATTTCCTTCTCCAGCTCATTTTACAAATGAGGAGACTAGGTAAACAGGGTTAAGTGACTTGCCCAGGGTCACACAGCTAGTATCTGAGGCTAGATGTGGATCAGGAAAACAATTCTTCCTGACTCCAGGCCCAGCACTCTATCTGCCGTGCCCACCACGCTGCCTTTCACAGACATGATCTCATTTCTTCCTTCTAAAAGCCCCTTGAGGGAGGGGCTTATCATCCTTTTTCTAACCAACAAGTGAGCTGAGGCCCAGCATGAAGGACTTAGCCAAGGACACACAAGTGGTAGATGGTTGAGCTAACATGCACTCTGTTCATCTGATTCCAAGGATGGAACTCTCTCTATATTAAAAGCCTGTGGTTTCTTATTTCTATTTCTGGGTGTTTTGCTTCTAGTAATACTGATACTACAAGAGAACAGCGATCAAACTTCCTAAGAAAGGGAAGAAACTGCTGTCTGCTAAACCCACAGTATTGCCGGGCACTGTGCTAAGCACTTTTCAAGTATCTCGCGTGACTCTTACAAGAACCCTGTGATGCCATTATTATTCACACGTGAAAACTGAGAAAACAGAGCAGATGGAGGCTAAATGATTGGCCCAGAATCGCACAGCTAAATAAATGTCTCAGACAAGATTTGGACTCGGGTACTCTTGATTATAGACCCAGCCCACTACCCACTGTGCCACCTCACTGCATTTAAGAAAGAACCAGAGTCTTAAGCTTGGAAGAAAGCCTAAAAAGTTATATCGTTCATCCGCATGCAAGATAAGGCCTATGTTATCTCAGGTATATAATCAGGAAAGGTCTCCATCCTTCTTTCCTGTTTCTAAATTTTGCCCAAAGAGGATTTACATAGCTCCTGCTGCTGCACTGTTCAGAACTTCTTTCCCTTGATAATCTCACAGTAACTATCGGCAAAGATCTTAAGATGCCCGGCTCATAGAGGAGGTGGAGTAGAAAACTCAGATGAAGATCATTTGGAGCCACAGAGTTATCATAGACACAAAGAGGGGGTCTGTGCCAGAGACAAATTTCACTGCCCCTCCCCCCCATTTTCTTCCCATCATCTCCCATTCACAAAACCAGAACTGGATGTGCATTTCACTGACACCACTAATTCTGGGTCCTAATGGGAACAGAGGAATCAAAAGAGGGGCAATAGCCCACTAGAAAGATTGGCACACACACTAAATGCCAGACTCCATGGCCACTTTCAGGTTGAATGTGTATCCTTCTGGAGTTGGTGATAGGGGAGACAAATGTCAGGCGTAATCTGAATGCACCCAATTGCATGGAGAAAAGAGATTACGAGTGAGTAGTGGGAGAATGGCTAAATGGGATCTAACAAATTAGCATTCTTTATGGGAAATCAGCCCAGCATGGAGAGGACTCTCAAAAATAAAGTTCTGGACACCCAAAGGAAGAAAGATGAGAGTTGTCTGAAGTCAGTTATGAAGGCCCAGGGAACTCAGGAAAGAAATGAACTTTTTAAAGATATATAGATATAATGGAAGTAAGGACAGGTCATAGAAGTTAAATATAAGTGTATGGCACTGTCTTTAAAAATAGTGTCAGTAGTACTAAAGCTCAGAATAAGCTGACATTGCTGGGGTCAGCTGCTGAGATCAGCCATAAATGAAGAGAGAAGGGGCGGGGGGGGGGGAGGAGGAGAGTCAGAGACAGAGAGAGAGAGAGAGAGAGAGAGAGAGAAAGAGAGCGAGAGAGAGGGAGGGAGAGAGAGAAATACATGATAAGGAGATAATAAAAATAATAAGATAATAAAAAGGTAGAAATGATAGATAAGTAGATAATGGTTATGTGATAGAAGTAAATGATAAAGAGATGAGAGAGATGAGAGAGACAATAGATGGATAGGTGAATAGAGATAAGGAGATAGAATGAGACAGGTGATAGAGATGAGTTAAAAGAAATGAGAAAGAGAAAGATGAAAGATAGATATAAAAATATAGATGGAGGACAGCTAGGTGGCACAGTGAATGGAGCACCGGACTTGGAGTCAGGAAGACCTGAGTTCAAATCCGGCCTCAGGCACTTAACACTTGCTAGCCATGTGACCTTGGGCAAGTCACTTAACCTCAATTGCCCTGCCTTCCCCCCTCAAAAATGCAAAAAGAAAAATAGTGAAAAAAAGAAAGATAGATGGAGATGATATAAAAGAAATGGTAGTTGATTGACATTGCTATATACATACATATATAGGGGAGAGAGAGAGGGAAATAGAGAAAGGGAGAGAGACAGGGAGAGAGAGATGAAGAGAGGGACACAGAGAGAGAAAGAGAGAGGAAGAAAGAGAGGGGGAGAGAGAGAGAGGAGAGCACACCAAAAAAAGTGCCAAGGTTGTTGATTGTGATAGATGGGATGATGATGCCAAACAATAGAGAGAAGACATAGTTGGTCATTTCTTTGCTTCTTTTACTGACATGGTGAATGACCTTTGCAAAGTCAACAACAGAACATAAATGACTAGAAGGTAGCTGATAAAGGGCATGGTCACCGAATCTGCAGATGATACAAAGCTGGGAGGAATGGCAACTACATGTGATGTCAGATCCAAAAATGTTTCCACCAGCTAGCTCTATGGGTTCTATCTAATAAGATGAAATTTAATAGGGAGAAATGGAAACATTTGTGTTCCAAAAAATCAACTTCATGGGAACATCATAAGAGTTAGTCAGCAGTTAGTCTGGAGAACTTTTAGGTGTTTTAGGTGGATTGAAAATCCAATTATTCAGCGGTTTGATACAGCAGCTCCAAAAAAAACAAAAAAAGTTAATGTGATCACAGGCTACGTTAGCTTCTAGGAATAGAGATGTGATGTAGTCTCTGTCCCCTGCCTTTGACAAACCGTTTCCAGAGTATTGGGTTCAGTCCTGGGTGTCACAGTTTAGAAAAAGCATTGATAGCTGGAAAGCAATAAAAAAATGAGAAGCAGGAGAGTTAAGAGGCAGGATTTCATGACAAATGTTGACCAGTTGAAGAAACTGAAGGTAGAGAAGAGAAAAGGGAGGGTTCAGAGGAAAACTGGACATATGATACATACTCCCAAGCATTTGAACATTTGTCACATGGAAGAAGGATTCCATTTGTTCCATCTGGCCTGAGAAGGCAAAAACAAGAGAATAGACGGGTGTTTCAAAGATAGAAATTCATGCTTAACATCAAAATATCCTAACATTTTGTCTAAAAGTAGAATGAGCTGCCTTGGGAGTTGGGGGGTTACCCACTCCTCATTGGAGACATGGAAGCAGGATGATCATTAGTTGGGCATGTTAAAATGTGGATTCCTTTGAGGGTACTTATTGAATTAGAGGACTGCTAGGGTCTCTTCTAATTCTAACATCCCATAATTCCATGTTACCCTCAGAGAAACTGCTCTCCTAAACAATGATAGAAGTTTGACCAAGGCCACTTCTCATAGAACCAAGTGACAGTAACTAGAAAGGTGGCATGTGGCCATCCCTTGTTGATCCTGGCTTCTTGGATGACCTGAGTAAGGAAAGACAAAAATAAAGCAAACCTGCGTGAACATCTATCTCCCAGATGTTTTAGGGGTTCAGCAATTGCCACTTTTTCTTGTTTATTTATCTCCTCTAGTCATTTTTTCTTCTTCCTTTCATTAATTAATTCTATTCATTTTCACTCTATCCATAAATTATGGAGGTCGATTATATATAGAGCACTGTAATAAACACTAGGGGAAAATATAAAAATTTGTTGGCATGGCCCCCCATTTCAGAAATCTTAATAGTCCATAAGGTGAAGCTCTCATATAACTATAAAACCATCTAATACATGGTAAGCGCATAAGAGAGCTAGAAGTAAAATATCATTTGAGATGTGAGGGGGAAAATATCATTATTGATAGAAGATAGACAACAGGGAATGCTTCATGGATGATGTATTTGAATCAGGCTCTGAAGAGTGGGCAGAAACTCAAAAGCAAGGAAGGAGCAGAGAAAGCTATAGAGGCAGAAGGAATATCAAAAGTTGTCCTTCCTCAGTCAATAAGCATTTATTAAGTACCAACTGTGTGCCAGGCATTGTACTATGATCTAGGGATGCAAAGAAAGGCAAAAGATAATCCTGCTCTCAAAGAGCTCATAGTCTACTAGGGCAGACAGCATGCAAACAACTATGTAGAAAGAAGAAACAGGAAAAACTGGAGAAAAGCAACAAAGGAAAGGCGCTAGCATTAATGGGAATTGGGAAAGGCTGCTTGTAGAAAGTAGAGTTTTAGCTGGGACTTGGAGCCTTTCTTCCTTTTCTAACCTTTCAGTCATTCACCCTTTCTCCTCTTCTTTTTGTATAAATGTCTTCCTTGCTTCTTCAATACTATTTGCCTATCCTTTCTCTTTTCTCTTCAGTCCTCAGTTTCCCTTAGAGTAATGAATATAGTCACAGAAAGCAAACAGCATGATAAGTAAGAAGGCTAGGAAAGAATGTAGATTATTACAGTCTGAGGCCTCCACCTTTTCCCTTGCTCTTTGAGAGTCTTCCTTTGCATATTGGACAATCACAACATCAGCAGAGATCATTACCCTACTTTAAGACTGGAGCTGAATTTTGAGCAATAGACCTACACCACCCATTTGGCTCTCCATGGGGAAGAGATTATAATTGAGTTATAATACACAGCATGGGGAAGAGATTATAATTGAGTTATAATACACAGAGGCATACAGATATAATATTGTGCTACAAGGTCTTCTTAGGAACCACATAAAGATGCCTGTACAGTCCTAGAAGACAAATAACAGAGATCAGCAAAGAAGGCTGACAGTGAGTCCAACCAGCACGCTTTTATTTCACCATAATTTGGGGAAATGACAGCGCTATCCTCTGCTTGTTGGGTGTATCCTGAAATCTCTCTGAGCACATCCATTACCAGCCTAAAGTTCTGAGGGGCATTTGCTAAGGTTGTCATGAAGGTCATGAAAACTTCTGAGACTGTCTTTAGAAATAGCTCAGCAAACTTTGGTCATGTAACCACACAATTGGAAAGACCCATCACATTGCCTTAATTTACATCTAAGACTGGGGGCTGTTGAGGAGGCCTTCTGATTGGCCACCTGTGCCTTGGGGGCTGTCCCTTTTTCTCCCCTACATGGGCCAGCCTCTCCCCGCCTTCCTTCCCTAGCAAGACTGAACAGAAAGCCCAGGGGAGTAGCCCACAGCTCCCTGTCCTGGGGAAGGGGCCACCCAATTCTCTCCTGGGTCTGTGGCATCCATTGAATCCTGAAGGCCTGAGCAGACAAGGGACTTCCACCAACCAGTCCCTCCTTCCCTCTATGGTGTGTGTGGGAGGGAGTTCATTGAATGTTACCACTCCATACCAGAGATGCTCCAGTCTCCTAAGACACGCCTCCATGGTGTGTGTGGAGGGGATAGGACCATGCCTACCACCAGTGAGCTCCCTACAGACAGCCCCTCTCCTCCACCATCCCCTTCTGGGGGGAGTGCTAGGGGCAGGCTGCCTCTGGGTCACTTTTCAATATCCTGGCCCCTCCCCTCCTACCCCACCCCACCTTGCCCAGCACGCTGCTGAGCCATCCTTGCCAGGCTGGCTGGGGGGGCACCAGAACCCTCCCAATATGATGCCTGTATGATGTACCCTTCCCCTGCCCACCATCTAATAAAACAGGGATTCCCTCCTTCCTCTTCCACATTCACAGAATATTGTTCTCGTCTCGGAGCAGGGCTGTGTTTCAGCCTCCCATCCCTCCCACACCTTGAAAGTGTATACTGTATTATAAAGAAGATATTTTGCAAGAAATTAATGTAAAACGCTTTCTGTATCAGTGATGGCATCATCACATTAGGTCACGCTAGATTGTTTTATTATTATTGTTATTTGTTCTGCAGCTTTTTTTTCTGTTTCTGTCTGGTTTCTCTGGGTTCGACAGGCCTGGCTTCTCCCCCTTCCCTTCCCCAGTGGGCAATGGGATGAAGATATGGGGGGGGAGGGGGAGGGCCACAGCTGCCATCTGCCTTCCTTTTGAAATCTCATGTTTTGCTGTAAAATGTAACAGCCCTCTCGCTGTCCCAGGCCTCAAGTGATTAACTTGATGTGTCTCTGAAAGTGAGAGCTGGGAGGCTGGAGCAGAAGGCTAGACTTTGTGCGTGCTCCTAATGTGTATTTTTTTTTATTTGTCTGGAGGGGTTTATTCTAAAGTCATATCATGTTTGGTTTCAGTGCCAATAAAATTGAAACTACCCCCCCCCAAAAAATTTACATCTAAGACTCCACCAAAAATGTTGCTCATTCAATCAGCTTTAATAGGTTTCCTTCTTTGAGGAATTACTACTGATTACAGAACATTATTTATTTATCTTGCTCCAAGAACCTCGGAATGTCCTCAGTGAGGAGGAATGACAAAGGATTAGAAAGATTATCCTGGACTAATTTGATAAGTCTCTTTCCTTCTTCTTTTCACTGATAGGAATTCCAGGATACAGCTGATTCAACTTGATTGAAGATCTGTTATCTATCCATCTTTGAAATATAATGAGCTTCTGAAGTAAAATTCCAGCCACCAGCTCATGTCTTGCCAAATATTCAGGTGACCTATTTTTGAAGCTTACAGTGAGGCACTGCACAGTTTCTACCTTTTTTGCATAATTTTAATTTAACTTATTTTACTATACTTACTTGTTACAAAGGATTTATTTTCTTTCTATGAGAAGACAAGAAAAAGGTGAGGGAGAGAAAACAAACTAATGCTTGTTAATTGAAGAGAACTAATTTTAAGTTTTACTCTTAGTAAATGTTATGTCCAGGCAATTTGTGTTTTCAAACCAGATTGTTACACCCCATTTTAGCAACAATTTGTATAAAACTATAAATGATATATTTATCAAATTTTCGGACGATACGTAGCTGGGAGGGATAGTTAGCTAATACACTAAATCAGTGGTTCTCAATCTCCCTAATGCCTCAACCCTTTAATACTCTCATGTGGGCGTATTTGCATGTGGGCGGACTCACCTGGAAACGGATAGAGGAGTAGTGTCTTGGTTCCTAAGACCATAGGAAATATGTGTTTTCTGATGGTCTTAGGTGACCCCATTCAACCCCCAAAGGGGTCACAACCCACAGGCTGAGAACCACTGCACTAAATAAAAGATTTAAAAATGTTCATGCTTTAGGGCAAAGTTGTCAAACATGCTCTGACAACATTCAACCAGAATGAGGCTAAACCAGATTAAAATGTAATTGGGAAATATTTAGGAAAATAAATAAAAATACAATATGACATAGATAATGTTAATATGTGTTTTCTTTAAGTAACATGTAGTCTGGTTGGGATCATTATATATGGGTTAGTGACCCCCTGTTTCTATTTGAGTTTGATGTTATGGGTTAGAACTTTGAGCCAAATCTGATAAGATGAAATACAACGGTAAAGCTTGTAAATCCCTATGCTTAGATTCAAAACCTCAGTTCAATAAGATAAGGATCAAATGGACATAAAAAAGACCTGGGGTTTCACTGGACTTTAAACTCAGCCTTAGGGTATGGGAACAAAGAGTGGCCACTAGGTAGCACAGTGGGTAGAGTGCTAGGTCTAGAATAAGGAAGACCTGAATTCTAATCTAGCCTCAGACACTTACTAGCTGTGTGACTCTGGAAAAGTCACTTCACCCTGTTTGCCTCAGTTTCTTCATCTGTAAAATGAGATGGAGAAGAAATGGCAAATCACTCCTGTATCTTTGCCAAGAAAGCCCCAATGAGGTCACAAAGAGTCAGACAAAACTGAAATTACTGAACAACAACAAGACAGTAACAAAGAAAGTACATGTGAACTTAGCAATCAATCAACATTTATTAAGTACCCAACATGGGCCAGGCATGGCCCTAACTTTGCCCTGTACTTCTTGAATTCTATAGTCAAGAGGTAATCAGTGGGTAGCATTGAGTAGAGAAGAAGGATAATTAAATCTGCACTTTAGGAAAATGCATTTGGCAGCTCTGTGGTTGATGGATTAGAAAGGAAAAAGAATTGACTTCTGAGTTTCTGTGACTTCCTATGGATTATTTTGAAGTATGGTTATTTGTTTATCTTGTTGATAGGAAATTACAACTTCATGAAACACATGAAAAACTAGATTTATGGGGTGGCTAGGTGGCACAATGAATAGAGCACCAGCCCTGTAGTCAGGAAAACCTGAGTTCAAATCTGTCCTCGGACACTTAACACTTACTAGCCCTGTGACCTTGGGTAAGTCACTTAACCCCAATTGCCCTACCGTCCAAAAAGTAAAAACAAAAAAGCAAAACACTGGGTTTATTATAAGAGAAACGAGTACACATGTGGAACCCCATGCAAATGCAAAGAGTTCACAATCCAAACAGAAATTTGCCTATGAGATTACAACAAAGAAGGGAAGAGAGACAGCAATGTCCTCCTAAATGGAAGTTGTCACAGCAAAGGGAAGAGAGCAGTAAGGGTTGGGAAAGGATTTAGGAATTCCCTCCCAAAGGAGAGGAGAAATAATGAAGAAGTAAGATGGCAAAGAAAACCCCAGTCTTTTCCTCTGTGAAATGCTAGTCTATGAAGATAGGACAGCCCACTTATCTACAAGGATCTCAGCTGCACAGTTTCTCCTTCTGGCGCAGACTGACTGTGCCTGTCTTGACTCTCAAGGACACACAGGGAGTCTGGCTTGGGGTACAAATAACAAATTATGTCAGCTCAAGGTGGGGGGAGGCTTCATCCTTGATACATTTAGGGCTTCTTGCATACTCTGGAAAATATTACAGCCCAAAAAGACAAGTTCAGGGGACCCTCTTAATAATATCTAGTCTCCCACTACTAGACCACAGGCTCCACAAGGGCATAGACTATGACTTCATTAAAAATTCTATCTCTGTCAGTCCTCGGTATAGTTCTCTATAGCCAGTAGATACTTAACAAATGTTTGTGAAATTAGACTGAACTGAAATAAGAAACCAAACTATTTGCTTGGTGAGAAAGCCCAAAACTGAGATTTTTATTAATTCAATCAAATTTGTCCCAAAGCAAATTTTCTTAAGATACAACTTCTCCTTTAACAAACTTAATAGGTTGGGTCTTATAACCATGAGGCTTATCAGCAACAACTACACCATCATAAGCAAAACAAAGTGGTTCCTGGAAAACCTGAATATAAGACTCTTGGTCCCAACCCTTTGACTCATTAGAATTAGCTTCCAGAACACCCAGTAGCCGAAATGCTTAGTAGACACTAATGAACCTTAAGATCTCTTCACCCCTGGGGGGTGGATTCTGTTCTACTTGGTCCTCCTACCTGTTTGGCAAACACTGGGTGGACCAGAACCATGCTACACAATGGTTGATGATGACAGAAGTTTGTCTAACTGCCCCCATGCACCTTGTCACTAATAGTAGTCTGTAGTCATAGAAGTGAAACCAAAACATGGGGTCAAAGAAGTTAGTCCAAGGTCACAGTCAGTCACTGGTGGAGGCCACAGAAATGAGGCTGTGTCATGTCTGGAAAGAATGCTAGGCTAGGGGTCAAGAACGGCTCGTATCCATGAAAAATACTATCCGCCTCCAGAGAAAGAACTGATGTCATCTGAATACAGACCAAAGCACATTATTTGTCATTTTCTTTCTTTTTTTTAGTTTGAGTTTTCTTCCACAAAATGACTAATATGGAAATGTGTTTACATGACTGCACATGTATAATCTATATCAGAATGCCTACTATCTCAGGGAGGAAGGAGGGAAAGGAAGGAGGGATAAAATTTGAAATTCAAAACTTTTTTTTAAAGCATGTTAATTTTTTTTTTTACATGTGGGGTGGCTAGGTGGTGCAGTAAATAGAGCACGGGCCTGGAGTCAGGAGGACCTGAGTTCAAATCTGGTCTCAGACAATTCACACACACACACACACACACACACACACACACACACAAAAACAAGCTGTGTGACCTTGGGCAAGTCACTTAACCCCAACTTCTCCTTCCCCCCCAAAAAGCAAAAAAAAACAATTGTTTTTACATGTAATTGTGGGAAAAAAACATTATTATTAAGAAGAGTGGTTCATATCATGCATCCAACACTTCCTATCATTAAGTCACTTACCTTTCTTGGTTTCCTTGTGAATAAAATGGAA
>JAQQSW010010966.1:0-12869 GCA_028646575.1 Pseudocheirus occidentalis
TTCTCTGAATGTAGACATCTTCCATCCTGAGACTTGTAGAGTTGTCTTTTAACTGTGTGTTGCTGAGAAGAGTCCAGTTTATCAAGGTTGGTTGTCACACATATGATGTGTCTCTGATTGTGTACAAATTTTTCCTGGTTCTGCTCTTCTCAGTTAGCATCAGTTTGTATAAGCCTCTTCAGGCGAATATGAAGACTGTCTCCTCCCCATTTCTTATAGCACAATAGTATTCCATTACATTCATATACCACAACTTGTTTAGCCATTCCGCAATTGATGGGCATCCCCTTAATTTCCAGTTCTTTGCCACCACAAAGAGAACTGCAATAAATATTTTTGTACATATGGGTCTTCCTCCCTCTTCTATGATCTCCTTGGAATACAACCCCAGAAGTGGTATTATTGGGTCAAAGGGTATGTAATTATTTATATCCCTTTAGGCATAGTTCCAGATTGCTCTTCAGAATGGTTGTATCAGTTCATAACTCCACCAACAATGCATTAGAATTCCAATTTTTCCACATCCTCTCCAGCATTTGTCATTTTCCTGTTTTGTCATTTTAGCCAATCTGACTGGTGAGACTGGTACCTCAAAGTTGTTTTAATTTGCATTTCTCAAATCAATAGTGATTTAGAGCATTTTTTTCATATGCTTATAGATATCTTTAATTTCTGCTTCTGAAAATTGCCTGTTCCTATCCACAAAGGAGCATTTGTGCAAAGAAAAAGCTCTGGGCATTGACCCTCAGTCTCCCAAACCAATCTTCACACCAGTTTCTTCACCTGCCTGACATGTGGCCTTGCCATACTCACATCATGAATCTAACCTTAAGCCTGCCATATTGACTACTTCTGTTTGGTTCAATTCAGATCAATTCACAATATATTATTATATGTAAACCACTTGATTGGGAGAGATTTTTCCTTCTGAATCCAGGTGACATTTTGGGAGATCATATTAAAGGATGGTTTGTGAGCCATTAGAAGGGGAAGCAGCGATCCCTAAGAGTTGGTATGAGCTCATTTGTAACAGGTCACACATCAAATGGATCTTAGCTTCTGCTCTGGTAAAGTTACTACATCAGGGGAAATGAGCAGATGTGGGTAAGGCTAACCCAGCCTCATGCTACCCATCCAGACTTGTCTTCTATTACTCCTGGTTGGCCTCCATACCTGTGCTGGCCAAACTGGGCAGATCTCTGCTCTGATCTTTCTGGGGTCAGCAGCCTTCCTTGCTGAACATCTCTGTAACCTCTAAATGCTTCCTCCTCTTGGAACCCTTGCCTGTCCAACTTGCTCCAGTCAGTGAGTGTTATTCCTCAGATGGCATGGAATTCTTTCCTTTCTTCAGTTTTAAATTGAAATTTATCTTTGATTTTCTATTACATTCTTGTTGCAGCCAACAACAATGTATATGTATTTTTCCAGACATGGTCTGAGACCTGCTCTTATCTACTCAGCAAATGAGAATAAGGGAAACAGCTTGGTACATGGAAAGAACACGGCTCTGGAGCCAGAAATCCTGCTCCCAAAGCTTACTTCCCCTTGGGACCTTGGGCAAGTTCTACTTCTCTGTGTCTCAGTTTCCTGAAGTGTAAAACATGAAGGTTGGACTAAATGGAGTCTCTGAGGTTCTTTCTGGCTCTAAATCTAGATGTCCTACCAGTATTTCTGACTCACTATGTACCAGACCTGATTTACCTATGCTGGAGCGACCTTGCTTACCTCCCTGGGCCTAAGCTCCCAGGGACAGGGCAGGGAGAATGGATTCAATGACTCTGAAGTTCCTTCCAGCTCTAAAGCTATGAACCTATAATCCAAGAGGTTCCCCCAAAGCCTATGCAGATAGAGTGCTACCCCAACTGGGGTCAGGAAGACCTGCCTTCCAATCCTGCCTCAGACATTTCAGAGCTGGGTGATCCTAAAGAAAGCCTCTCAGTGCTCTCAGGCAACTGTCCAAGACCATCTGCTACAGAGGAGCTGCTAGATGTACACTGGTAGAGGAAGTCTCCACAATGGGACTTCCTATACTCAATAAAATCACAGATCTGGACCAAGGGAAAGAAACCCAGAGAAAGGCGCATGTAGGTTCTTTTTCCAGGCAATGTCCTCCTGAGAAAGAACTAGGATTCAGTTCCCTCAGTACATATCTCCTTCTTGCTAGAGTCCCATCTATCTCTGCACATAGTAAGGTGCTTATGAATTATTTCTCAGCCATTGGACTTTCTAGCATTGAATGATGGGGTCATTGGAGCCCTTTGTTTTTATAATCTAGAATCTTGGAGTCAGAGTGAATCTCGTTGTAAACTCATATTAAAAAGTGAGGACACTGAGGCCCAGTGACTTGGGTTAGGCAGAATTGGCCTCTGACTCCCCAGTGAGTTTTCCTTTCCACCTTCTCTTCCTTTCTTTCACTAAAAGCCTCTCTGTGGATTTTCCAACAAATGCCTGTTTCCCAGTCCTCAGCTTGAGAGAATACAGGCTTTGCAGGCTCTCAACAAGCTTCTTTGGCTAGAGGGAGAGAAATGTCTCCAGGTTGTCACGCAGGGCCCACCATGTTCCCGGTATGCTGTTTGGATATGATCTTGGGGACTGGAAAGGGAGAACATTCAGGTCAAGCTGTGACATATGGCTGGAAAGGGAGGAGATGTGTGAGGTGGGCACAGAAGAATGAGAAACTCCCACGAGGGGGATGAAAATTCCAAGGTGGTCGGTGATGATCTGAGGTGGATGGTACGTCTCCCAGGGACCCCTCGTAACATATAACATACTCAGCCCTCATCGTGAGCTTCATGTCTCCAGACTGATTGCACCGGGTCTGGACTCATTCACTCACTCTAGTCAATTATTCATTCATTGAACGGTGTGTTCAGGTCATTGTGCTGGGAACTGAGGGTGAAACAAGGTTTGACTGAGACAGTCTCCTGCCCTCGTGGAGCTTACACTCTCCCAGATGCCCAAGGAAGTCAAGGAAATAATAAATCTGGGCTTGGAGAGCTCTTGGGAGGGGTGGAATGATGGAGAGCTCTTGGGAGGGGTGGAATGATGAGCACCCTATGACAGATTTCTTTGTTGGACATTTAAAGTCCTCCTCCTGCTTCTAGTCCATCTTTCCAGGCTTGTATGTTACTTCTAATCACAAGCTCTAAGTCAAGCCAAATTGTTCTTCTTTCTGCACCCCACATCTGGCCCTTCGTCTTCGCTCTCTGGGCCTTTCTCCAGGCCATTCTCTGAATTGGAAGGCTCTCCCTCTTTTACCTCCTTGAGTTAGAACTCTTGTTTCTTTCAGAAGCCTTTTTTGATCACCCCAGCTACCAAATTATGTTGTAATATACACAGCTCAGTGGATAGAGTACTGGGCTTGGAGTTGGGAAGACCTCTGTTCAGATCTGGCCTCATTCACTTACGAGCTCTGTCACCCTGGGCAAGTTACTTTGCCCTGTTAAACTCAGTTTCCTCCATCTGTCAAATGAGCTGGAGAAGGAAATAATAAACCACTTCATTATCAAGAAAACCCCAAATGAGGTCATGAGGAGTCAGACATGATTGAAATGACTCAGCAACACACACATATTATATTTTGCATATACATATATTTCTATATGTATATGGTTTTACCCTTTGTCTTTGTAGCCCTAGTGCCTAGCTGAACGCTTGTTGATTAATTGGTTGGCTAGTTGACTGAGTTTTTTTTCAAAGCTCAACTCAAATGCTCCCTCTTTTTAGAAGCCCATTCTGATCCCTCCACTTGCTAGAGTTCTTCCCCTGGAAAATTATTCTGGATCTGTTTTGTATTTGCTTATCTATGTATGTGGTTTCCCCGAGAGAAAGTAAGTAGCTTGAGGGAAGAGACTTTTGGAGAGCTGAAAGGAAAACCTAACCATCATGGTGACTCTGAAACCAAGGCAGGAGAGAGGCCTGGTAGTGGAGAGGGAACCTGCAGAAAGATCAAACAGGATTCTGAGAAAAGCCAGTGCTTTTGACAAGTAGGTAGGTCCTTGATGATCTTAGGGAGAATAATTTCAGGGGAGTGGTGGGATAGAAGCCACCCTTCAAAGGATGGAAGACAGAATGGAAACACTAGGTGAAAAATAGATGACTTTTTTCCGGAGGTTTAGCAATGAAAAAAAGTGAGAGATGAATAGTTACAGGATTTTAAGAGGGTCAAGGGAAAATTTTTATTTTTCAGGATTTGAGGCACTTGAGCAAGTAGGAAAGATACACTGAGATGAACTGGCAAGGGAGGTGGTGAGGGAGAGCGTGAAAATGCACTTGTCTGGCTCCTGGAGATCGCCTCCAGGAGGGGGAGGGGATGGCACCAGGGACAACATCCCCATCAGCATCCCCAGGAACAGGTACTTGTTAAGCACCTGCTGTATACCAGGCCCTGTACTAAGACTTGGGGATGTAAAGAAAGGCCAAAACATGGCTCCTGTCCTCAAGGAACTTATATTCTAATGGGAGAAGATTGTACATGTATATACAAGAGTGACACAGGATAAAAGCCTGTATAAAATCTATACTAGATTTGCAGGATCTACACAGGGTAAATGGGAGGTGACATCAAAAGGAAGGCTTATTGCAGAGGGTAAGATGTGAGCTGATAGAGGGATGGGTCTCAGTGAATGGGAGGGGTCTTTCTTCTGGGTCCACAGAGGATGGGAAAAGGTGAAGAAAATGATAACTGGTTCACAGTATCCTAGATTTAGAGCAAGAAGGGATGTTAGCATCCAACCCTTTCATTTTTACAGAAAAAGAAACTGAGGCTCAGAAAGAGGAAATGACGTGTCCAAGGCTGAACAGATAGTAAGTAGCAGCGGCTGGATTTGAACGCAGGTCCCATCCTTGCAAGTTCAGGGCCCTTCCAGCATACCAAGCTGTGGCTGACAGACAAGAATCATGATTTACATTTTAAAAGCACCTTGAGGTTTCCAGAGCGTTTGTCTTGTAATGAAGTTGGAGGAGGGGAAAACATGGGTTTCGATCCCCATTCCATAGAGGCTCTTCCTCCAGCGAGGAGGGGGCAGAGGCAGGATGCAGCCCCAGGTCTAGCCGCGAGCTGACATTTAAGAAGGTAGCTGATGAAGATGCGAGCAGGGAAGCTGGAGAGTCAGGGCTCTCCCTGCACAATGAGGCTGCAGCTGCTTTCCCTGCTACTGCCCTTGGTGCTCCAGCCCCTTGGCTGCTTCTCTTGAAAACTCCTAATCAGGATGGATCGAAGATTCTTAAAGGGAACTTTGCCAAACACACAATTGCAGTAGGACTTAACCTTTGACTGTAGTCACGGCTCCTCCTTCCTATCCCCCCCCTTCCCATTCACTATAGGTTAAATCAGGTTTCACAGACAGCCTACAGATGCGGTGTTCCTGAATGGCATCTGAGGTGACTGACAATTTGTCATCCTCTATGATAGGCACTGACATGGGAATTGTATAATATAGCTGGGAGAGACCTTAGAACAGGAAATGTCAGGGCTGTCAGGGGCCTTAGAACAGGGGATGTTGGAGTTGGTTCATCTGTCTCATACTACAGGGGAAACTGAGCTCCAGAGAAGTAATTTGACCTAAGCAAGGTCATATAGTTAACTGATGGTGGATCTAGGACTGTTTAAAATTTTTTTTTGTTGATATCTTCTTTTTAAAATATCAGCTAGATATCCCATTGTATCTATTCCTTTCCCTCCTCTAGCTAGCCATCCCTTAAATGAATACATTTTTTAAAAAGAGGGAAAAATCATTAAACTGATCAACATGCAGAAACATGTCTAATTCTTACTTAACAGGTCTACAGAATCTCACATTTGGAAGAACTTTGGAGTCCATTAATACAACTGAGAAGTGAAAACGTTTCCCCTCCCAAGTGGCCCTGACAAACGGCCGTCAAGTCTCATTTTAGATCAACTCTTTCATTTTACAGATAGGGAAACTAAGGCCCCGAAAGAGATTCCACCTAAGTCACACAGCTAATGAGCAGATGAGCCAGAAATGTTGGTTATAAATCAGAAGCAATCGAGTCTATAGCAATCACAGAGTCTAACTCCTCCAGAGATGAATACAGAGGTTACACAATCCGCTGGGGTGGTTAGTGGAAAGGTCACTGTTCCTGGACTGACTCTGGCAGCTGTTAATTGTGCTGAATCACTATTATCTAATTTTCATCATCTCTAAAATGGCAGTGTTAGCACCTGTATCAGTGACTTCCCAAAGTTGGTGTGAGCACATTACTCGGTCAACCCTGGAGTGCTGGAGACATGTAGCTATTGCTAGGGGCAGCATGGGGTTGGACCTGCTTTAGCTTTCTCCGTTCCATTTCCTTCCCATCTCCTTGTTTTTTTATATCTATGTGGTAAGCCAGCAACACCCCACCCATGTTAAGTTTCTTTTATATTTCTTGCTGCTAAAAAAAAAAGGACTCCAGGATACCACGGACAGCTTTCTTATATAGCATCTCCCCCGGGGCCCTTTTCTCATATCAGCAGGTCTGGTCCTCAGAAGTCAACTGATGGACACTCCCCTCAGGGTCTAGTGACAAGCCTGAGAGAGATGAGCTTTTAGTACTCTTGCTGAAGAGCCCCCACCAATGTGTTTCACTTTGTTTATCACTCAGACTGAATTAGCTTTTCAGGAAGGGTATTTACTAGGCAAGTATAGCAAAGATATGTATGGGATGAGTGAAAACTTCTCAATTTGGGGTTGTTAACTTTCCCTTCCCCCACCCCCTGCATTGCTGCTGTCAATCACTTTTACCTTCCTTTGTCTGTTTTCCTGCCTTGGTGGGACCGTCCCCCCCTTCTCTTGCTGTCCCAGTTGGGGAAGAATTTGGTGAAGCATGCCTGTCCACCAATGAGAGAGGAGACAGTGGGGAAGGGGGCTTGACTAAGTTGTTGTAAATTCTTACCCCGTCTTTTTGTAACTTGCCTCTTCTCCATGATGAGTCGTAGGGAAGACCACCCTCTTCTCCCAGGGAAGAGAATAAACTCCTGTTCTTATCCTAAGAGATCTGTTTATTTTTTCACTAAGGATGAAGAATATTTTCATCCACCCCCCTGAAACTGGGGGTGCCTTCTCCCTTTGTGTGCAGTCTCTAGGGAGAGGGTGTTCAAACTTATAGTTCAAATGGAAGTGAGGCAAATATGTAGGGAACCCATGGAGCAAAGGGTAATAGAACTTGTGGCTGCTGATTTCTCCCTTTTGTTGGCTTCCAAGGGTCAGTGACCTCATATAATAGTAAAACGTTTTATCCTCAGTAAATCTTTCAGCTTTTGATGCAGATGGGAACCCCTGCTCCAGGACTTCTGACATTCTGAAGTTTGCATGTTCATAACTCGGTCAATTCCTCCTGTGTAAAACAAGAAGGATCACTCTGAGGTCCCTTCCTACACTAACCCTCTAAGCCAGTGGTTCTCAACCTTCCTAATGCTGCAACCCTTTAATACTCTTTATTAAACCCTTTAACATGTGGGTGTATCTGCATGTGGGTGGACCTGCCTGGAGACAGATAGATGAGCGGTGTCTCGGTTCCTAAGACCATGGGAAATATGTTTTCCGATGGTCTTAGGTGACTCCTGTGACAGGATGTTCAACCCCCAAAGGGGTTGCGACCCACAGGTTAAGAACTGCTGCTGGCTTCTAGACTTCAATTTCTTAGACTCATCTATAAAATGGGGATAATAATTTATTATGTATATATACATATTATGTATATGTATATGTATATATGTATATGTACATATATATGTAATAAGTATTTACATATAATGTAAGATGGGGGATAATATCTTAGGGCCTATCTCATGTGACTGGTGTAAGACTAAAATAAGTTGCCGTATACAAAATACTTTGCTATTTTTCAACTACTGAACTGCCCTAGTTGGAGTCAGGAGTCAGGAACCCAGTCACCTGGGCTCAAATTCTGCCTGCAGCATTTATTGGCTTACCCTGGGCAAATTATTTCACCTCTCAGTGACTGCAGGCAATAGACTTACAGTTTATTAGGCTATAAGCAATTTGAAGGCAGGGCCTATGATCTTGATTTGTATGTGTTTGTCCTTGTATTCCCAATACCTGGCACACACCAAACTTTTTCTTTTATGTGCAGTGCCTGGCAAACAGTTATAGACAAGTTGTCAATCTTTGTTGTTAGAAGAACTTTCCAAACCTGGGGAGTTACCTACAAAGTCTAGACCCAAATAAACAAATGGATGAATAAATGAGTAAAGGAAGGGATGCATGGATAAATAAATACATCTGTTATTTTGCTAACTGCCTTCCTGCCATTGCTCTCTCAAAGGTCTGGGTGGCTGGTACTTATGCCCTAAAAGATGGTGCCCACCAGCTTTTCTTAGCTTTCTTCCACCCCACCCCATTGTCACCATGGCTCAATCACATCCCTTTTGGTACCATCTTCCTGAAGCCTCTGTTGACAATTCCCCATGCTTGGGGGCTGGATTTTTGGAGTCTGAAGTTCTTCCTTTTAATATTGGCTCTATCACTCACCAGTTGCTTGATCCAGGATAGGACAAGTTAATTCTTTTTGCCTCAGTTATCAACTAGAAAACAGAGACTAATCCCAATAAATGTCTGCATTTCCACCACTGGTTAAGGGTCAGAGCCTTGGCTTAACCCCAGGTGTTCTGAAGGTGAGACAATGCCCTTTAATACTTGCTAGAACAGTTCTTGCCCTAAGAGCTTATTCATCTTAATGAATCATAACCAGAAAGCTACAGGCCGAGGAGATCTGAGTGAGTCTTAGAGGGAAGGGACTAGCAGCAGGGGGCACTGAGAAAGTCATCTCACAGAAGACAGGATTTGAGTTAAGCCTGGAAAAAGGTGAGGGATTTTACAAGTAGTGATAGGAATTAACTTTATGTCTCTGAACCTCTCCCTTAACATGGAAACTAAGCAAGAATGACTGACAGGAAATTAGGCTGTGGTCATCATAATAATGATGAGGACAAGGATGATACACATTTCAGGCAGGAGGGACACTATTGCCCATTTAGAGATGGAAGGGATCTTAGAGGTGATGGAGTCCAAGCCCATCATTTTACAGATGAGAAAACTGAAGCAGAGAGGGTAAGTGACTTGTCCGGGTAATGTCTGAAGCAGGATTTGAATCCAGTTCTTTGTGACTCCCAGGCCAAGGTTCTGTCCATTGCACCACTCTATTACATGGGAAGGTAATACTGTTAGGATGATTTCATTTCCACATGAGACGTGAAACTGGGAAAGGATGCATCAATTTTTCCTTCGGACTGGTCCAATTTCAATTATCCAATTCCCTCTTTAAGAGGGAAGCCTCCTCCTCCCAACCCCCATATGTGTGTAATGTGAGCAACTCCAGTGTTAGTCGTGTTTACCATGTACAAATAAATAGCATCTGCTTTCTGGAGCACCAGTGAGCCTGGGTTCAGATGCTGGCTCTACTGGGGACCTGTGGACCCTGCTGCTGTCATTTTCTCTCTGGGTTCCTCTGTCTCAAAGGCAAATTGAGGATAACACATTTTGAAAGTAACTGAAACTCTGCAAAAGAAAGGTGTTAAGTAATGCTGAAAGAGGGGAACAATGTTTTCCAGTCTCTGTGGCAGAGCTGCGGATGGATCTGGACGAGAGGGAAGCCCCATTAAAGGAGGAAGGGCTGGCTCCAAACAGCTGCCCTGCCAGGAGTAGAAGGCCTCCTGACAGGCCCGGGCTGGCAATCCACGCCACATCCATCTCAGCTGCAACTGGCCCTCAAGCAGCAGCCAGCAGAGATAAAGCCCACAGCCGTGCAATGGGCTCTCCTCTCCATGCTCCCTCTTGCCAAAAACAAAACCTTCCAAACCCACACCATTTCAGCACTCAGAATAAATGTCTTTTATTCCCAGCAGGTGGGGCAGGCTGTTGCATGCCCCCACAGCTCCCACTCACGGGTGCACTAGGAGCCATGGAAAAATACAGGGTGATGCCAGCGGCCAAAGGAATGTGGCTCCTCTTGCCCAGTGTGGCCTCCGGGATGGGAGAGCCTGCTTATGCACCTTCTGTGGTCACTGGGCTTCACAGGCAAGGGGCGGCCATGCTGAGACTTCTCCCTCCCCCCTCTTTTTAGCTGGGGGAGGGACCTGACACTTCCTAGACCCACCCACAAGATGTGGCTGCTCTGAACTTTATGTCTCTGAACCTCTCCCTTAACATGGAAACTAAGCAAGAATGACTGACAGGAAATTAGGCTGTGGTCATCATAATAATGATGAGGACAAGGATGATACACATTTACACAGGGGGTCCAAAGTTCTTTGTGCAGTTTTAAGCAAAAGCACAAGCTGAAAGCTTCAATCTGCACTAAAGACTTCTGGGATACCCTGCAAAGCACTTGGCACATATGACCTCCTTCGGGTCTCTTAGCTACTCAGAGACAGGAACTATTACTCTCCCCATTTTACAGATGAGAAAACTGAGACCCAGAGAGGAAAAAGACCAGCTCTTGGTGACACATTCACTAGCGAGACTATCTCTCATTTTATAGATGAGGAAATTGAGGCATATTCTGAGGGACAGAGGAAAGGGCACTAAATTTGGAGTCACAAGACCTGGGTTCTAACCTCAGCTCCTCTGCATGCTACCTGTGACCCCATTTCCTTGTCCATTAAATTGAGGTGTTGGATGGGTTCTAAAGGCCTTTCTAAGCTCTGAATCTTGTGGTCTACTCTGACCCCAGGGTCCAGCACCACCCAGACAGAAAGCGATTTCTCCTCATCTGTCTAGCACAGGTGCTCAGTAACAGCTTGATGCTTGACTGACAGTGAGACAAGTGTTTTTTCTTACAACCCTTGTTAATCCAAATGCAGTTATCCCTATTTTATGGATGACAACACGGAGGGACCCAAGATCCCATGGCTAAGATCAGAGGTGGGCCTCAAACCAGGGTGTGACATGAAGTTCACGCTCAGTCCACTGCTGCCTCCCTCCACACAATGCTAGAATGGGAAAAGGGCCTTACTCATCATCTAGTGTGGCACCCTCATTTCACAAAAGAGGAAACTGAGGCAAAGAGAGCTGAAGTAATAGAACCCAGGGGCTTGAAGGGACTTCAGAGTCAGACAAGATGTCAGGAGAGATCAGCCAAGTAAAGGCCAGAGAAATTAAGTGACTTGTTTAAGGCTACACACTGAATTAGAGGAAGAGCCAGGATTCAAACACAGTTCCTCTGGCACCCAGCCCAAAACTTTTCACTCTGCCAGAAAGAGGGTTGGCAAATAGTATTACACATCTCTCATGTTCCTTGAAGGGCCAGGGGGCAGGAGAAGGGCAAAAGAAGTGGGGAGATATGGAGCCTGTCATCCGAGGATGGCAGGAAGAACACAGCCGAGACCCCCCCAGTCCTCTCCTGCACACTGAGCCACCGAATAGAGGAGGCTAAAGTGGGGTTTTAGGGAGATTGCTCCGGCACTGGTCTGTGGGACAGAAGCAGAGGTATGGCTAGCTTTGGTCCACTTGGGAGAAGAAACACATAAAGGGAAATATGGCTGTTAGGACACGGGCACACACGTACATAGCAAGGGCTTTCATTAAGAAAGATGTCAAACCGGGCTTACAGAGGGCACTGCAATGCTGGGGACGGCAGCCCCTGCCAGCAACCTGACACCCAGGGAGAGAGGGCCCACCTGGGCAGGTGTGGAGAGCCCAAGGAGGCTGGGCCAAGCTGCTCTTTGCACATGGCTTCCCTAGTAGAGCCCCTCACCTGCCAAGCCAGCCAGAGTGAGAAGGGGAGGCCTCCCCCCCACCAGACCTGAGCGAGCCTCTGATCACCCTGGGGGATGAAGTGAGTCAAACGGTGCCCACATGTCAGGATACCTCCTCTGGGAAGCTGCCTTTGCTTCTCCTAACTCTTCTCTGTGGGCCCCCGTTCAGACTTCTCTTAAGGACTTACATTGTCTATGTGGCCTGCTCTCTGTCTCTGCATCTCTCAGCTACCTGGTTCTAGGATTTTCCAGGGCAGAGCACAGGAACCACACAACAGGCCCCATGGGCAGTGACCTACAGAGCAGGCCGCAGACGAGTGTGTGGACACACGGCCTTTGGGGCCTGTGATGCCCAAACGACAAAGCCAAGGCTCAGCCTGTTGCCAAGTGGCCATGGTCCCAGCCCTGTTCTGCCACTGGCCTGCTGGTGACCCTGGGCAAGGTACCCACCTTCTTCATCTGAAAAATGAGGGCTTGGCATTGGGTCCCTTCTAGTTCTGTGATGGTGTGATTCTCTGTCAGGCATGGCCTAGGCTGAAGCAGGCAGAGGCAGGGCAAGGCGGAGCAATTTAGGCCCATCTGTAAATGAGAATAACCCTTGAAGGATCTACCTTACAGAGTGTTGTGAGGACAGAGCAGTGAAGCCTTCCTTTCAGAAGTGAGCTCCTGTGAATATTATAAACTAGCAGACATGAGCCTCGACTGTGAGAAAGCCCTGTTTCAACATTTATTTTCCTAAAGCCATTTCTCCAAAGCTTAGCCACCTGCACATGCCACGTGGCTTGGGTCTTCTCACACCAGCGAGTGAAAGAGCTCCAGCCGCTCGCGGTACAGCTGGTGGAAGAGCTTGGCCAGACAGCGGAAAGGGGCCTCAAAGTTCTCCATCTCCTTCTGTAGAGAGAGGTGGAAGAAATGTGTCAGGGGGAAGGCCCCACCACCTACAAAGCAGCCCAGGCAGGGGAGGGAGGCCCGGGGGCGAGGGGTGGGGGAGTGGATCATGGAGCCTCTGGGGAGGGGACAAGATATTTCCAATGAAACAGTGGCTCTGCAGAAGCCGGGATGCCTCAGGAGGTGAGAGTTGGGAGGAATGAGCCAGGACGTGGAGTCCAAAACCCAGGGTCCTTGTCTGTGAGATGGCAGGAGCGGGCCG
>JAQQSW010010967.1:0-12869 GCA_028646575.1 Pseudocheirus occidentalis
CGCACCAAAAAAAAAAAAAAAACCACACCTCCAAGCTACTTGGAGGACAACAAAGCAATAAGGAAAAAGAGAGGCTTATGTACCTTCCAGTGCCGGCTGGAGAAGAGCTTGAGATTAGCAGTGTTTCCTCGTGTCAGGGATCTATAAAAATGAAGAGGTACCCAAAGAGGGTTAGGGCTGCCTGAGACCCCAAAATACCAACGTGCCAGGTCCTGCTGAAAGAATTCCACTCAAGTCTTCTCAGCCAAAGAAAAAGTAAAGTTTATTGAAAGTTCAAGTTTGCCACATGGGGTGTTAGGCCATTTCACCGGGCCCTCACAGAGTAAGTCTGTGTGCTAGGGCATTCTAAGGTGCTATCACAGAGCAAGTCTCTACTAAGCTATCCCATGGTGCTCTCACACAGATGGAGGGAAGGTGGGGTTTTATATACAGAGGAATCTAGGGGTGGTTCAGAGGAGGAGCCTGGGGAGGATCTTCAGGAGGAGCCAATGAGTTCAGACTCCAGTAATGAGTTTGGGGAGGGTCTTCAGGTGGAGTTAATGAGGTCAATGCAAGAGTTGATTGATATTTTGATAGGCTCAAGGGTGGGAAACAGATGGACAATGGAGGGCCAGGCTAGTAACAGGTAACAGGTTTGGGCCCAGCCACAATGAAATACTTATGGCCTCTGCAAATGCCTCCTGAAGATTCAATCAGACTTCAAGAGGCTTCCCAGAGTATGTACCTCAAAGAATCAAGGAGAGCTCAAAAAGGGGGGGGCAGTCCCAGAGCCTACACCTCATCAAGACAACTGAATTAAAGGAGAATATGGGGATCCTTTGCTGGTGCTGGGTTCAGAACTCTGTTGCATTGCCCATATATGGTTCTGGGTTGCAGTTCCAGGGTGAGGAAAAGCACTACCAGGAACAGGCACCCTGATTACAGTTCCAGGGTGGAAAAGAGTGCTTGTATTTGCTCACAGACCAGTGAACAGGCTAGAAGAACAGTGATGACACCCATTATCAGATCATATACCTTAAAAGAACTGAAAACTTATAGACCCCCCCAGAACTAGCTCTGAAAATAGTAGCATAAAAAACCTGAAGCCTAGTCAGCGTCCCCTCCACCAGGGGAACAGAGCCCATCTTTAACATAAAGTAAAAAGTAAAAAAATAGACTGGAAAAATGAGGAAACCACAAAAAAAGAACCTGACCGTAGATAATTGCTATGGTGACAGGGAAGATCAAAACACAGTCTCAGAAGGAGACATTGAAGTTAAAGTAGTTACATGCAACATCTCAAAGAAAAATGTAAATTGGTTTTAGGTTGCAAAAATAATTTCTGGAAGAGCTTGAAAAGGATTTAAAAATCAAACAAGAGAAGTAGACAAAAAATTGGGAAAAGAAATGAGAATGATTCAAGAAAATCATGAAAAACAAAGACACCTCTGTTCTACACAATCCCACCTCTCAGTTCAGAACATTTATTTTTGAGGATCTAATTTATTTAGTTTGTGAGGCAATACAAGGAAAGTGAGAGAAAGGAAAGATACTGTTTCAAAGTTGCATTTATTGCTATCCATGCCCAGAGAAAGAACCAGAGTCCACATTTTCTGGTTTTTTTCTTTCTCGTGGTTTTTCCCTTTTGTTCTGATTCTTCTTTTATAGCATAAGTAATGTGAAAATATGTTTAATATGATCATACATGTATAGCCTATATTGAATTGTTTACCATCTTGGGGAGGGAGTTGGGGGGAGAGTGGGGAGGGAGGGAAGGAGAAAAATATTTGGAACTTAAAATCTTATTAAAGTGAATGTTGACCACTATCTTTACATGTACTTGGAAAAAATAAAATACTATTAAGGGGAAAAGTTAAATTTGTAAACCTAAGTTATTAAAACAAAATCAGTTCAGATGTTTATTATACAATTTAGCTTATCACAGCAGAATAGATGAAACAGGAACTCAACAGGAAGCCTACACCAATCTCCTCCTTCTATCTTCAGCACACGATATAATCTACTTTACTTTCTGTCTTAATGAGTCACTTAATGAAAATTAGCCCAAATTAGCCAGAAAACAAAGAGAAGTAAGCAAAGAAGGATATAGTGATCCAGGAGAAGAAAGTCTATAGAAATACAGAACTCATGTACAGAACTCTGAGAAGATAGATCCTTTTCAAGAACAAAGGCTGAACAACAATCTGGGAAGGCGAGGTGACTGAAAAACTCATTACTGATTTGTAATGAACTGAACTTAGAGTGAAATATAGGCGTGGATAGTTTGGATGGCAAAGACAATTCAAATGGCCTCTTTTGGAAAGGCTTCTGACCTTTTTGGGCTACTGACTATCATCGTGCTCATAGCAGCTGGTAAGTCCAACATAAGGGAAAAAGCCCTGATATTCATTATAATATCAATTATTCTTTGTAAATGAAATTGACACTACTTAACCCTCTCAAAATATACTGGGAATTGTAATTCCAATAGTAGTGATGGACCTGAGCCAATGTTTTCACATCTCTCTTGGTCTACCTTTTGATAAATGGCGCTGTTGATAACAAAACTTGCCAGGATTAAGGGTTCAGTCTTTAGAACAGAGTAAAACGATGTGACTCTGTTTATTAAGATGAATAAACTGGGATGTACTAATGCTGAAGTAGGTAAAGAGATAAAAATGACCTCCCCCCCAACTTTGACCTGAAGATTCTTGGTTTATGTTTCTCAGCATTATTTTATGCCCGGGTACATTTGAGCTAGTTTTTGAAAGATGAACAAGATTTTTCAAATCAGAGGCAGGGGGTATGGAGAATATTCTAGTTATTATGAATGTGATAAACAAAAGAAAAAATTGGAAAAGCACATGAATGAAGGGAACGACTAGCTTTTCTTAAGCATAGTGAATATGTAATGAAAATTAGATTTATAATAAAAGGATGGAAAGGAAGAGATACCAGGCTGTGGAGGCTCAGGAGTATGGAGTTTGTTGTGAAAGCAACAGGAATTCTTAGATATTCGAGCAGCGAAATGCCATGATCAGCTGTGTGATTTTTGTCTTTATAGCAACAGCAGCAGTTAGCACATTGTCTAATGCATCATAGGGATTGAATAATTTTGTTTGCATGAAATGATTTGCCAGGAAGATCTTCAGGAAATATTCTTGAAAGGCCGTATTATGGGTATATCTTTTTGCTTATCCTGAGGCACAAAACCATCATAGACTGATTTCTCAGTGGTATAATACACAACAATGGCATAATACAAGGTATAATGGACCTTGAGAGTTGCTTGATAATATAGTTGAAGGTACTAGAAGACACCCCTAGACAATGCACACTGCCCTCCTGGTCATCTTCATTGCATAGGTGAAACACCAAGACATAGTAACCTCTGTAGTACAGAAAGGTTGGCCTTTGGTTTCTCTCCCCTCCCCTCTCCTCTCCTTTCCTTCTTTGTAGTATCCATAAAATTCTCAGGGAAGGCTTAAACAAATGCCAATAGTCATCGCATTTCTACCATGTGCAAAGATGACACCTGTTTCCTTAATGCCCATGCAATCCAGGTGTTTTGTTTTTTTCCCCATTTTCCCAATTTTCCAAATGATTTTCTCACTGATTTCAGACCTTTGGCTTTTAACATTCTACATGTAGACCCCATTTTTCCATTTATGCTTGCCTCATTTCTTAAAATATGGTGTCAAGGCTCTTTTGTGTTGTGTTGTCATTTTTGTTGTTGTTCCTGATTTTCAGGGAGTCGGATAACTTTTAAATTACATGCTTGACTGTTTTCCATTTCAGTTGTTTTTCCTATGAGATATTTCAAGTTTTATTTTTTCAGTCTTTTGACTTTGTTTATTGTTTCTTGATGTTTCATAAGCTTTTACTCGGTCAATTCTAATTTTTAAAGATTCATTTTCTTTAGTGAAGTCTTATACTTCATTTATCATTTGATCACTTCTATCAGGGAGAACTCTTTCACAGGATGATTAAAACATAGTCATCTCTTCATACTTGGATGGTACTTCAACCCTACCTCCATAACACTGCTATGGGAAAATTGTTTGATAGGGTATTAACTTCCCCTCCCCGAAAACTCATTTTGAGACATATATTAAGTGATCATTTAATGAATAGTTAAGTTCGCAGAGTTGGGAGGTGGATAGAAGCAAGATGTTGTCTTGGCACAACTTTTGAACTGGGAGAAGCAGCTTTGAACTGCCTTGTTTTTCTCTCACCAGATTTTTTATTTTCCTGCATTTATAAAAATGAATTGAATTTTAAAGTAAAGAAGGAGACATGATGATAGGACAGGTCACATTTTGTGGACTTTGAGATGTTTCCTAAGGTCAGTGTTCATGTTTTCATGAGCGTACTGGCAGCTGTATTTAAAAAATAGTCTAAAAATTATGAAACCACTATTTATTTATTTTTATTCAAGGATGATGTAGCAATGTGTATTTTCTACTCTTCTTTTAGTAACTGTAGTTTTTAAATCAATTTGTTGAAATGAATTGAATTTAAAAGTAAAAGGAGCAATTGAGGGCACACTTTGTGGGCTTTGAGATGTTTCTTAGGGCTGTGTCTCTTGTTTCCATTACCTCATTGGTAGCAATTTCCCAAAAATAGTCTGAAGATTATGAAAATAGAAATTGTTTTTAATTGGAGACATATCAATGTGTATTTCCACCCTTTCAGAATATGAAAGTATACAAGCAGCAACTCAAGTTCCACAAAGCAACATGTCAACTGGACACCACTACCACACCAATGTTCTTTCCTCAGTAGTTATGTTTGTGAGGTTCACACATAGGCAATGCAGGCGTCCAATACTTCAGGGTCCCATGTCCTTTCTCTTCTCAAGGAGAACACGTACTGCTGCTCTCCTGGACACAGTGTCTCTTCTGGAGGCTGGGGCTCTCACTTTGTCTTCCTGATTCTGTTCTTTTTCACAGCTCAACTCTCTTGAAGGTGCTTCCTGTCCCTCTCTTTTCCATGTCTGTGTCTGCTGGACATGGTATCTCCTATTGGGCAATTAGCTGATGGAAGACTCCATGGCTTGGGAGGTTGGGTTGGGAGGGGGAATTTCTCTCTCTTCCAATTCCTTCCTCCTTCTTCCATCCTTTCCTCCTCTTTCTCCCCTGGCATGGTTATTCTTCATTCAACTAATGATCAGCTGCCCTTCTCACTCTACGAGGAAGAACTCCTAGAGGAAGGTTAATAGTATCTGGACATGCCTTTGCACTACCTTTAATGCCTTCATACCTCATTACCTGATTCATCAACTATGCTGGGAAGAAAAACTGTATGGTGAGGTCGCAGCTCCTCCCTCTCCCACAACTCACTTTGAGATTTTCTCAAGTGTCCATTCCATGAATGTGTAAGTTCACAGAGCTGGGGGGCAGATCAGAAGCAAGTATCACCTCAAATGGGATGTAGTGGGAATGGCTGCTCCAGAAAAGTCATTATGATTCTCTTGTTTTTGTGTCCAGTTACCAAGTCAGTGTCTGTAGAGGTGAATGCCACGACTATCCTCTCCTGCTTCACTCACCCAGAACAGGATCTTATAATGGTGACATGGCAAATAGTCCTCAGAGACAGAACTCCCTGTATCATAGCTTCCAGAGAAGACAGGAAGGAAACCATAGAAACAAACTGCTCTGGTGTAGGAGTCACCTGGGAAACTAGACCTGAGTGGAACCACAAACTTCAGATAGGTCCAGTGACCACTGATAATGATGGATATTACAAATGTGTTTCTGTGTCACCTGTTGGAAATTTCCAAACTGTCTATCACCTCAGTGTGTTAGGTAAGAAACAACTTCTGTCAGGCTATTATGGTTAACCAGATCCAGGACTGGATAACAGGTGACTTGCTCAGAACCCCCAACTCTCTTTAAATCTCTCTTCATCTTCTGTAGTGCCTCCTGTGGTAACCCTGTCTGAGGAAGGAAATGGGACTGTTGTGTGCAAGGCTGCTGCTGGGAAGCCGGCTGCCCAGATCTTCTGGGCCCCAAAGGGAGACTGCTTCACTGTGAATGAAACTCATGATGACAGGACAGTGACTGTGAAAAGCACCTGTGCCTGGAATGACTCCAGTGAGTCTCCTGTCACCTGCTTCATTTCCCATTTGTCTGGGAACAGGAGTCTGTCCTTAGAACATCATTCCCATCGTAAGTAGCATTGCTCTCTTATTTTGTGTTTGATTCACTCTTCACTCTTCCAAAGAAGTGATATTATGAAAGAAAAGTGGTATTCTAAGAGGCACAAGAATTTTACATGTAAAGCTGCCTCAAAATAAAATGAGAAATGGCTGAACCCAGAACCAAGATATTCCAAATTTTGGAATGGATCTTTTCTTCTTTTTCGTTCCTCTGCCAATGATGGTTTGTTTTATTCCTTATTCATTCTCCTTTGACAGGTAATTTAAAAGAACTCATTTAACAAGGGTGAGGGAAAACATATCTGCTTGATTTGACTAAGGGAGTATCTAACTGAAAACTGAAGGAGGCATGTAGGACTGTCCACTTAAAACTACTAGAGCAGATAGAGAACAGCAGGTGTGACAGAAGCAGTACAGCAGAGAGGATGCTGAATAATGCACAGGAGACAATAACCAGGGAAACAGGCAAAAACACATTCATGCCCCCATATCAATGTTTTGGATGGTGTAATCAATAGAGACCTCAATTAAAGCAGAGCAGTATGAACTTCTGGTATCACGCAGTTGCTGTGGGTTGTGGCTCATAAATGAATTAGACAAATGGAAGGGTGCATATACACACACAGATATATGTTTAAAAAGCCATCAAATAATTTTGTATTGTCTACTAAATGCTAGACACTAGGAACTTCAGATATAAAGACAAAAATAAAATTGTTTACACTCTAAGGGGAGGCCACATGTTTACATGTATACATAGATGTATATATATATATGTATGTATGTATGTATGTGTATACAAAGTCTATATAAAGCAAATATCAGATAACATTAGAGGGGAAGCCATTAGCAACAGGGGAGGGGAAAGGAACATTAGGAAAGACCTCTTGTCAAAGGTCGAAGTTGAGCAAACTCCTGAATGAAGCCATGGATTCCAAATGGCAGAGGTAAAGAGGGAGAGTTTCCAGACACAGGGCATAGCCAATGTAAAAGCATGTAAAGGGGAGATGAAGTCTCATGGGTAAGTAGCTAAGTATGACTGGACTATGAGTGTATGAAACTATACATAAGAAAGTATACAGAAGTGTATTTCTTCTATACATAAGAAAGCTGGATAGATAGGATTGAGCTAGGCCATGACAGCTTTAAATGGCAGAGGAATTTACATTTGATCCTAGAGGTAATAAGGAACCACTGGATCTTATTGGAGGGGCTTACCTGGTCAGATCTTCACTTTAGGAAAAGTATTTTTGTAGCTTTGTAGACAATGGATAGGAGTAGGGAGAGGCTTGAGTCAGTAAGACCAACAAAGAGACTATTTCAATAGTCCAAGTAAGAGGTTATGATGGTCTGAACTAGAGTGGTGCCTGTGTGAGCAGAGCAATATGCAAGGGAGGTTGTATAGATAGGAACAAGAATTGACAGTAGACTGGCTATGTGGAGTGAATGAGAATGAACATTTGAAGATGACAGATTAGATGGAAGACCCAGAAGTATTGCATTCTCAATTAAGAAGAAATACATCTCTTTGGAAAACAGTATTTAGAAAACAGGGAGGAATACGCAAAAATGCTATCATGGAAGGAGTATACTACAGATTACCTAGTCAGATACAGGAAACGACTGATCAGTTCCTTTTATAGGTTACTATCACAGAGACAATACAGAACTAGAGTCTTCAATATATGTAGACATCTTATAAAGTTTCTTTCTTGCTAAAAACAATAGATGCTTAAATTGTTCTGCTAATAATTTCATCTTTCAAAAGGTAAGGAAATCAACAAAAGGAGCAATTATCTAGTTTGGATTAATGTGGAAGAAGTGTTTGATATGGTAGAAATCCCAGAAACAAAGGTCATTCTGTTTGTTTCCAGAGTGCTCTTCTTCACAGCTCAGTACTCAATTACTTAGGTCAGTTTTCTTTTAAAGTGCTTCCTGTTTCTCCCCTCTCCAAGGTTCTGTCTACTGGGTGTGGTGTCACCTAATGGCAATTAGCTCTGTAGCAAAGCTCCATAGCTTGGAATGAATGCAGGGATGAGAAGAACTTCTTCCTCCTTCTTCCACTCTTTCTTCCTCTCTCCCTCTCCTGACATAACTAATTTTTATCTAACAAATGACCACCTGCCCTTCTAATTCTGTCAGGGGGAATTCCTTTACAGGAAGGTTAATTGTGCTTGGATATGTCTTTGTACTTTATTTAATGCCTTTACACCTCATTACCTGGTTTATCAACTGCTGAAGGAAAAAAAAAATCATTTGGTGGGAATTAACTTCTCCCTCTCCCACTGACACATTTTGGGATTTTTTTTTAAATGAATGTGTAAGTTCACAAAGCTGTGAGTCATGTTTCTCTTTTGATTTTATGTCTAATTACTGATTTAGTGTCTGTACAGGTGGATACCAGGATTGTCCTTTCCTGCTTTATTCATTCAATGAGGTATCTTGTGATAGCAACATGAAACTTATTCTTCAGAGACAAAACTCTCAACATATTTTCTCAGGAAGGAAGTATTGATGAAAGCCAAAAAATAAAGCAAGTGATGTAGAAATCATAATTTGAAGATATTCTAAAGCAATTTAATTGAGGATGAGAAGTGGGAACAGAAATGGCAATTATTCTAAATCTAGCCACAATATGTAAGATATTATCTTTTAAAAAAAACATCACATTGAAGGAGAAAACAAAGCAAAAACAGTGGAGTAGAGATGGCAACCCACTCAAATTTCCCCAATATTCCCCTCCAAGCAACTTTAAAAGAATGTATCAAATCCAATTCTAGAGCAGTACAGTCAACAAAATGTCGGAGTGAGACTTTTTTTTTTCATCCCAAGACAACTTAGGAAGTCTTAAGGAGAACTCTATGACACCCCAGTAATGGCTGGCCTGGAGCACACATAGCAGCAACACTAGTGCTAGTCCTTGAAGGTGGCTAGAATAGCAGATTCAGGAGTTCTCAGCTCACAGACAGTAAGGAGATTGAAAAACTGCTCAGAAAGACACTACAGGGGATCCTAAACTGGCACTGAGAGTGGAACCAGGCATTGTTTGGCAATTCCATTGAAAATACATAGCATACATAGAAAAAGCCTGAAATTTGGAAGAATGCCTCCCCACACTCAGGTGAGCAAAACCCAACTTTAACATAAAATTCGGAGTCAAGAAGTAGACTCAGGAAATGAATAAACAATGTGCAAAGAAACTGATCATAACATAAAAAGGATAAGGTGACATGGAAAATTAAGATGCAAACTCAGAAGACAACAATGTGAAAATAACTAAAAGCAAAGCCTCAAAGAAAAATGCAGGTTGGACACAAGCCCAACAAGAATTCCTAGAAGAAACTGACAAGTAGTCAAAGAATATGAACAGGCAGTTTTCAGAGGAAAAAAATTAAAGCTATCTATAGTCATATGAAAAAATTCTCTAAATCACTATTGATTAGAGAAATAAAAATTAAAACAACTCTGAGGTACCACATCAGATTAATTAATTATTAATAATTAACTATTAATTAATTAATTATTACCACTTATCAGATTTATTAATATGACAAAACAGGAAAATTACAAATATTGGAGAAGATATGGGAAAATTAGAACAATAGTTCATTGTTGGTGGAGTTGTGAACTGATCCAATCATTGTGGAGAGTAATTTGGAACTATGCCTAAAGGGCTATAAAAATGTGCATACTCTTTGACCCAGAAATGCCACTTCTAGGGCTTTATCCCAAAGAGATTCTTAAAAAGGGGGAAAGGATCCATATGGACAAAAGTATTTATATCAGCTCTTTTCTGTGGTGACCAAGAACTGGAAATTGAGGGGGTGCTCATCAATTGGGGAGTGGATGAACAAGTTGTGGTATATGAATGTAATGGAATACTATTGTGTTGTAAGAAATGATGAACAGGTGAACTTCAGACAAACCTGGAAAGAGTTATTTCAACTGATGCTGAGTGAAGGCAGTAGAACCAGAACATTGTACATAGTAACAGCCACATTGTGCTATGACTGACTTTGAAAGACTTAACTCTTCTCAGCAATGCAAGGACCTAAAACAACTCCAAAAAACTCATGATGGAAAATGCCATCCGTACTTAGAGAAAGAACTATGTAATCTGAACACAAATCAAAACATACTATTTGCTCTCTTTTTTGTTTTTTCTTTGTCATGGTTCCTCCCTTTTGTTTTAATTCTTCTATACAACATAACTAATATGAAAATGTGTTTAATAGGAATGTATATGTAGAGTCTATATTGGATTGTACACTATCTTGGGGGAGAGAGAGGAGAGAGGTGGAAAAAATTTTTTAAAAATTATGGAAGTGAATGTTGAAAATTAAAAATTAATAAATTTATTTATTAAAAAAAGAATTTCTGGAAGAACTAAAGATATACATAAGAGTAGTAGAGGAAAAACTGGGAAAAGAAATGAGAGTGATGCAAGAAAATTATGAAAAGAGACTTAACAGTAAAAAGGCACAAAAAAAATGGAAGAAAATAATTCTTTAAAAAATAATTTGTCCTAATGGTAAGAGATACAAAAATTAACTGAACAAAAGAACTCCTTAAAAAGCAGAATTGGTCACATAGAAAAAGAGGTACAAAAACACACTGAAGAAACCAGTTCCTAAAAAAATTAGAATTGGGCTAGTGGAAGCTAATGTCTTCATGAGACTTCAAAAAACAATTAAATAGTCTAAAGAAAGAAAAAATATATAAGAATATGTGAATTATCTCATCAAAAAGACAAGTGATCTGGAAAAGAAATTAAGGAGAGATAATATTTGAGTACCTGAAAGTCACGATAAAAAAAGAACCTATTTCTTTCTAAAAAAAATATTTATTTATAGAACAAAACAATCATTTCTACAAGAAAGTACAACAACAACAAAAGATGATTGTATATGGAACTGTGAATTTATTATGGACAATTTGCTATTCCTTTAAAATATATAATAAAATTATCATGTAAAATTTTTCACTTTTTTATCTCTCCTCAGAGGTAGCTACCATTGGAAAAAAATGCATCTGTGTGTCCTTCATATGTCCTTTTTACTTAATTTGGATATTAATAAGTAGTAAAAATGACTTATTTGCTCAAAGTTGTTCTTAAAACAATATTGCTGTTACTGTGTACAACCTTTTCTTGATTCTGCTTATTTCACTCTTCATTATTTCATGGAAGCCTATTCATGTTTTTCTAAGATCATTGAGCTAATCATTTCTTATAGCACAATAGTATTCCATCACAATCATATAGCACAACTTATTCAGCCAATCCCCAGTTGATGGGCATCCTCACCATTTCCACTTCTTTGTCACCACAAAGAGAGCTGCTATAAATATTTTAGAACATGTAGGTTCTTTTCCTCTCCCCCAGACATCTTTAAAAATAAACCTAGTAGTCTATTTGCTGGGTCAAAGGTTACAGGTCTTGGTTGGGGAACCTGTGGCCTCAAGGCCGCATGGGGCCCTATAGGTCCTCAAGTGCAATCCTTTGAATCCAAACTACACAGAAAAAAATCTCTTTAATTAAAAGGTATTCATGAAAAAAGAAATCATAAGAGAAGATGATACCATATAACACCTAAAAACTTTATTATTATTAGGGTAGCTAGAAGGAGTTTACATAGAGGACAAAGGTATGAGTCATTTATGTTGGGATGATCTAAAAACATAAATACAGAAATGAGAAAGAGGAATGCATTGAAAGAAGGGGAAAGGGAGAAGAAGAACAAGGAAAATTACCTTACATAAAAGAAGGGCACACGGAACAGCTTTTACAGTGGAAGGGAAAATGGGAGTGGTGGTAGGCAATGCTTGAAGCTCACCATCATTCGAACTGGTTCAAAGAGGGAAGAACACACACACACACACACACACACACACACACACACACACACACAAAGACACTCACTCAGTTGGGTATATAAAAAAAAATCTATCTTTCCCAACAGGGAAGAAGGAGGAGGAGGAGGGGATATGAGTAAGAAGGAAGGTGATAAGTGGGAGGATGAATTAAGAGGGAGTGGTCAGAAGCATAACAGACTTTTGAGGAGGGACAGGATTGTACCCATTATATATGTAACAGCAATATTGTAGTGATGATCAACTGTGAAGAACTTTACTCTCATCAATGCAATGATCCAAGATAATTGTGAAGGATTCATCATGGAAAATTCTATCCACTTCCAGAGAAACTCTGAGCATTAAATTATAATGAAAGTATAATTAAATTAAAATATAATTTTTCATTTTCCTTGTTTTTTTGCCTTTTTTCAATATGACAAATACAAAAATATGTTTTGCATCATTTAAAAATTATAATTAATATCATATTGCTTGTCTTCTTGAGAGGGTGGAAAGAAATTGGAGGGATAGAGAGAATTTGGAACTCAACATTTTTTTAAAAAAATGAATGTTAAAATAAATAATAATTTTTAAAAAGAAAAATCACATTTTTAGAGCTGGATGGTGTCTTACAGCCACATCTATAGCAGACTGACTCTTTAAAATTTTATTTTGAATCTGACAAATACCAAGTAAAATGGAAATTTACACATAAATTTAGAAAAAGATTATATGTGAAACTGCAGATGTGTATTTTATACAGTTTGCTTTTCATTTAAAGTATATGATAACTTCAACCAGTAGCTTTCAAAGCTTTCCTGTTTGTCTATGATTCTTTCAGGTCTTCCTTTTGTTCTCTTCTCTACATTAAAACAAA
>JAQQSW010010969.1:0-12868 GCA_028646575.1 Pseudocheirus occidentalis
GCACACACTTCAGGAAATTTACAGGGTCAGGTAGAGAACAGAATGGGGGGGGAGGGATAGGAAGGAGGGACATATGATCACTGTCACAATATGTCCACTATGAAGATGTGCTGTATAATCTCACATCCATAGCCTGTATTGAATTGGTTGTCCCTCCAGTGGGGGGTGGGTGACAAGGGAGGAATCGAAAGAATCTAGAATTTAAAGTTCTGCCATACCTCCAACTAGGAATTAAGATATACAGGGGCTGGGGTAGGGATATCCTCCCTGCCCTACCAGAAAGTAAGAGAGCAGAGCAGGGCAGGGGCTTTAGAGTGGGATTGCTCTTGTAAGGTTGGGGTAGGGAAAAGATGGGGAGAAAATTTGTAATTCTAAAATCTCATGAAAATGAATGATGTAAACAAGAATACAAATAAAAAAATTATTAAAAAAATAAAATAAAGTGAAAAGGTTTTGCACAAAGCCAAAGCAACGAAGATTAGAAGGGAAGCAGGAAACTGGGAAACAATTTTTATGGTAAGTGTCTCTGATAAAGGCTTCATTTCTAAAATATATAGAGAACAGAGTCAAATTTATAAGAATAAAATTATTCCCCAATTGATAAATGGTCAAAGGATATGAACAAGCATTTTTCAAAGGAAGAAATTAAAGCTATCTATAGTCATATGAAAAATGCTCTAAATCATAATTGATCAGAGAAATGCAAATCAAAATAACTCTGAGGTACCACATCACACCTATCAGGTTGACTAACATGACAAAATAGTAAAATTGCAGGTGTTGGAGATGTGGGAAAATTGGAACACTAATGCATTGTTGGTGGAGTTGTTAACTGACCCAACCATTCTGGAAAGCAATTTGGAACTATGCAGAAAATGGTTTAAACCTGTGCATATTCTTTGACTCAGCAATATCACTTCTAGTTATGTATCCCAAAGAGAACATAAAAATGGGCAAAGGACCCATGTGTACAAAAATATTTGTAGCAGCTCTTTTTTTTTGTGGTGGCTAAGAATAGTAGGTTGAGGATATGCTCATCAACTGGGGAATGGATGAACAAATTGTGGTATATCAGTGTAATAGAACACTATTGTGCTATTAAAAAAAGATAGGCAGGATGACTTTTGAAAAACCTGAAAAGAATTACATGAAATGATGCTGAGTCACATGAGAAGAACCAGAACATTGTACACAACAACAGCAAAATTATGTGATGACCGACTTTGATAGATTTAGTTCTTCTCAGCAATGTAACTTCAAAAGATTAATGATGTGAAAATGCTGTCCATATCCAGAAAAAGAACTATGAAGTCTGAATGTAGATTGAAGCTTACTATTTGTTCTTTTTTGTTTTGTTTTGTTTCTTATTTATCGTGGTTACTCCCATTGGTTCTAATTCTTCTTTTAAATGTGACTTATGTGAAAATTTTACAGAAAAGCTAAACAGGATATGTTTCTGGGTCAAATACCAAAGAAAGTTAGGCATGTAAGGTGGAAGAATGACCTTACTGTCTTCACATAGCTTTAAATTTTGCTCACTCTTGTCTATGCAGCGATTTGGAAGATTTGGGGAGATTGGTGAGCTTTGTAGTGCCAGATTCCACTTTACATTTTGGTTTCTCTTTCTTAATTCTTTTTGTAGATTCCTAAAAATGAATTTTGGAGATATATTATCATTAACCATAAATTTAAAGTGCTATTTTGAGGAATTTTCTAAGTTTAAATTAGATAGCTGTCTGGTGCAATGAACTTCAAGTTACCATCAGATATAAGTTGTCAAAAGAATAGATTTAATCTTAGGCTGGTGTACTTTGTCACCTGGCCAGAATCTATGAGTAGCCATACAAAACTGAAGTTCAGTTCAAAGTATAAGTTTAGGAACCCAGGAGAAACAAAGAAATGCCAAGTGGAGATTGGAAATGCCATTCCTAAGGCAAAAATATATAGTACTCAGCACAGATGATGCACCTAGAGGACAGCAAAGGAACTGTCCAATAGAGAGCAGCTGAAAGCAAACAATAGCATCACCAGAGGACTTTCACCTCTTCTTTAGTATTGTGCATATGCACTTTCTCTGTTCATATGTATTCTGGAACCACATAGGATATGGATATGTACATCCTTCCTTGGTCACACGTATTCTTTGTGTCTGCTCTTCTCCACTGGTGATGTTGTAACCTATAATGGAGTGACATGTTTACAGGGGGATATTTTCTTTTCTTTCCATTGGTCTCTTTGTCTTTTTATTGATATTTCTTCTGTGTAGCTAATAAAAGTGGAGTTGTTAACTGACCCAACCATTCTGGAGAACAATTTGGATCTATGCCCAAAAGGCTATAAACCTCTGCATAGCATTTGACCCAGCAATATCACTTCTAGTTCTGTACCCCAAAGAGAACATAAAAATGGGCAAAGAAGCCATGTGTGCAAAAACATTTATAGCAGCTCTTTTTTGTGGTGGTTAAGAATAGTAGTTTGAGGGGATGCCCAGATACCACTGGGGTCTGACAAACTTTTTTTAGTGGATGATGACACATAACATATTAAAATATGGACTAATTTTTCTACAGGCCAAATATGTGGGTGTACTCTAAGTGTTAGATTTGCAACAAACTTTTCTGTACTTTACTATTTGACAAGTAATTACTTCTGTCTGGATACAGGTTTATGTAACTGTCTTGTTTCTCTCTTTATACACCAGTACCACAGTTACCAGCTGCTTGATTTTAGGTAATTTGTATTGCTTGACTTATTCTAACTCTGAAAAATCAGATTAAAATTTAACAGTGAGATTTCATAGAGTAACTTCATTTTCTTTCTTTTAATCAAAGTGATGTTTTAAAATATATGCATTTAAAATGATGAATGGGGATATTTTCTGGATTATTAAAATTCTGGTTTATATTTCTATAGTTTTATTTAAATCCAAACTCTGTGATCAAAAGTTGCATATGAAATGCATGTTATTTATATCTGAGGTAATGTTGAATGAAATGACAAATTGTGAACCTCCATATCCTTCATGTTATTCTGACATTTGTTTATAATACCACAATCTCTTAATCATTTACCTGTATTCTCACTTGCTTGAACTTACATTACTTTATAAAATAATTGAGAATAAACTAATAAATCAAATATTCATATTATTATTCTATCAATGTAAGAGTTGTGTGATTTGGCCAGACAAGACTTTTGGCAGCTGTTGAACCCCCCCAGCTTTGAAAACTCATATGTTTGTGCTTCCCTCTCTGGTACCTAACTAGGTATGGATGTAATGGTCAGACTATTGGAAGCCCGTCTGCTGATCTCTTTCTTTGTCTGCTTGCAACTTCTGCTTGTAAGTTCTGTTTGTATTCTCTGAAGTTCAGGGTGCTGATTTTTTCCCTTGAACTAGATAAATGATATATATTTGATTAAAGTAAGACTGTTAAACCATTTTGAGTTCATTTCCTTTTGAAAAGTAGATCTAAGAACCTGTGCTAGCAGCCATCCTGGGTATGCTAGGATGCTTTCTGATACAGGAAGATATAAAAAGATGAGGAAAAAATTATTCCCAGACAGTGATATGCAATTTAGTGGCCTCTATACTTATTTAGTATATCTAACAGGGACCCTGCCAGCAAAATGCTTTGGCAGAACCAGATAAAAATCTATTTGGAAAATGTTTAGCAAAAATAATTAAGATATAATATAACATAGACATTGTTAATTTGGGGTTTTCTAAGCCAGTATGTGCACTTCACAGAAATTTATGTCTATTTAATTCTGAAAGCACTGAGGTAAGGGCTATAGCTGAGTAAATAATGTGTGATTGGAAAATGTAGTGTAAAGCTTGTCATGCAGTGAATGTGGGAAATGATAGATGGATAGCCCAACTTCTGCACTAGAACTCTTTACTTTAAAGAAAAAAAACCTAGAGGAAATCATCTAGCACATTGGGAGGATTGTCTGTGGAGGAAGAAGAGAAGAACACAGACAAAAAAACATGACGGATGAGAAGGGGTAGATAGTTTGCAGTCTGTACTGATTAAAGGAATATCAACACCAGAAAGAATGGAGATCCATTAAAATATTGCTCTATGAATTATTATGTCACAGATAAAATTATTAATATTCTAAAGTAATAGCAAACATTTATATAGTGCTTACTATGTGTTAGGCAATGTGCTAAATGCTTTACAATTATCTCATTTGATCCTTACAAAAAATCCTGGGAGGTAGGTGCTATTATTATTCCCATTTTACAGAAGAAGAAACTGATATAAACAGAGGTTGTGACTTGCCTAGTGTCACATAGTGAATAAGTGTCTGAGGACAGACTTGAACTCATTTTCCTGACTCTAGGTCCGGTGTTTTATCCATTTCACTACTCAGCTGCCACATTATGTATAATTTTATGTCAATATGATGTAAATTCTTTGGCACTTTATAATTTTCTAACACCTTTATAATTAATTGTACAATAATCATGCTATCTTGCTAGAGTCTGCTAGCAGCAGCTAGTGGTACAGGGGATAAAGTGCCTCACTTTTCCTATAATTAAAATGGGGATAATATCAATAACCCTAAATGAGATAATATTTGTAAAAAATATACTATGTTTGGCACATAGTATTATATATAGATGCTTATTCCCTTCCCTTCTCCCAAGTATATTATGCTTGCAAAGTGCTTTACAGACTTTCATTATTTTATCCTCCTTATATATTTGCTATAATTCCCATCAAGCCTTTTTTTTTTTTAGAAAAAGTAACTTGGGATACTTTAGAATTACAATAGGTTGGCCAACACCTTCTATGAGGTGACATTGGGCCTCTGCTGAATGAGTTGTTTGAAAATAGCTTTAAATATCTTATTCAATTGAATAAGAATACATACATTTTCTCATTTAATCCCAATACCTACATATGAATTTAGTACTAATGAAGAACAAAAAGGTTAAGTGATATATCCATGAATGCATCACTATTAAATATGAGATAGTATTTTGACTTTAATTTATCCATTTCCACTATATCATGGTGACACATTTTCTGCCACGTAAAATTTAAATACATTCTGGTACAAATCTCTCATTTTCTTTAAGAAAAATATCATTGATATCTTTTTTATATCATTAGAATTTCTCTCTGTATATTTCCTCATCTCCCAGAGGGCCATCCCTCATGAGAATTTTGTATAAGTAGAGAGAGAAAAAAAACTGAGTCAGAGAAAAAAAATCAGCAAAACTGATTAATACATTGAAAAACAAAATCTGTTGTTATAAGCAACATTCAAAATTATATATTCTGTGTCTCACCTTTACCAATGAACAGGGAGAGTTATCTCCTTTTTTCATTTGTGTATATCCTTGTTCTTTTTTTTTTTAAATTAACTTTTGTTTATTTTTAGTTTACATAATTTCCACAAGATTTTGAGTTACAAATTTTCTCCTGGGCTTTTCCCTACCAACTACCCTCAAACAGTAATCCCAGTGTATACCCCCTTCCCCAATCTCTCTCCTATATCCTCCCCCATCACCCCTTTGAATTTCAAGTAGGGTAAGCTGGATCTCCCTACCCCAGTGCTTGTATATCTTATTTCCCAGTTGCATGTAAATAATCAATCGACCCTCTTCTAACATATTTTTGTTAGTTTTCTTTATGTATTGAAGTTGATATAATCTCTTCACTAATATTTTATTTAAATATTTTGCATCGATATTCAATAGAGAAATTGGTCTATAATTTTCTTGCTTTATTTTGACTCTTCCTAGTTTAGGTATCAGTACTATATAGGTAGCACAAAAAGAATTTGGTAAAATGCCTTATTCATCTATTTTCCCCAAATAATAGTATTGGAATTAATTGTTCTTTAAATGTTTGACAGAATTCACTTGTGACTCCATGTGACCATGGAGAGTTTTTCTTAGGGAGTTCATTGATGGCTTATTCAAATCTTTTTCTGAAATGAGGTTAAGTATTTTATTTCCTTTTCTGTTAATCTGGACAACTTATATTTTTGTAAATATTCATCCATTTCACTGTCAAATTTATTGGCATATGGTTGGGCAAAATAGCTCCTAATTATTGTTTTGATTTACTCTCCACAGATGGTGAATTTATTATCCTTTTCATTTTTGATACTGGTAATTTGTTTTTCTACTTTCTTTTTTTTTAAATAAAAGTAACCAAAAGTTTATCTATTTTATTTATTTATAAACCAGCTCTTAGTTTTCTTTATTAGTTCAATAGGGTTTTTTTGGGGGGGTTAACAATCTTAACTCTAATCAATCAAACTTATGTCATTTACTTAGTTCAGGGGAAAAACTCAGTAACCTGAACTTCAGAGAATAAAAACAGAAGTTACAAGAAGACAAAGAAATGGATCAGCAGATGGGCTTCCAGCCATCTGATCATTACATCCATACCTAGTTAGTTACCAGAGAGGGAAGGACCAACATCTGGATTTTCAAAGCCAGGGGGCTCAATGGCTTCCCGGAGTCTTGTCTGGCCAAATCGCACAACTCTTTCCAAAGTAAGCCTCCCAACAGTTTTCTTAATTTTAGTTTTTACCAATCAATCCTTTGGTTTTCCATATTTCTGATTTGATATTTAATTAAAGATTTTTAATTTGTTCTTTTTCTACCCTTTTTTGTTGCATGCTCAATTCATTGATCACCTCTTTATTTTATTCATATAAGCATTCAAAGATATAAAACTTCCCCTAAAACCACTTTTGCTGCATCCCACGTTTGTATGTTGTCTCATTATTGTCATTCTTGAAGTAATTGTTTCTATGATTTGTTGTGTGACCTACTCATTCTTTATGATTAGATTATTTAGTTTCCAATGAATGAAGTCTATCTTTCCATGGTCCTTTATTACATGTAATTTTTGTTGCATCATGATTTGAAAAGGATGTATTTGCCTTTCTGCATGGAATTCTGAGGTTTTTGTGCCTTAATACATGGTTATTTTTTTGTGTAGATGCCATGTATCACTAAGAAAAAAGGTATATTTCTTTCTACCCCCATTCAATTTTCTTCAGAGGTCTACCATATTCAACTTTCTAAAATTCTATTCATTTACTTAATTTCTTTGTTGCTTATTTTGTGGTTAGATTTATCTAGTTCTGAGAGGAGGAAGTTGAGGTCCCCTACTAATGTGGTTTTGTTATCTATTTCTCCCTTCTCCTTTAAGAATTTGGATGCTAGGGGCGTCTAGGTGGTGCAGTGAATAGAGCACCGGCCCTGGAGTCAGGAGTACCTGAGTTCAAATCCGGCCTCAGACATTTAACACAAAAAACTAGCCGTGTGACCTTGGGCAAGTCACTTAACCCCAACTGCCCTCCAAAAAGCAAAAAAAAAAAAGAATTTGGATGCTATACCACTTTGCACATATATGTTTAGTAATGATATTACTTCATTGTCTATGGTGCCTTTTAAAAAGATTTTCTTTCCTTCCTTATCTCTTTTAATTAGATTTATTTTTGCTTTTATTTTGTCTGAGATCAGGATTGCTACCCATGCTTTTTTTTTTACTTCAGCTGAAGCATAATGTATTTGATTCCAGCCTTTTACCTTTACCGTGTGTATCCCTCTCTTTTAAATGTGTTTCTTGTAATCAAAATAGGGTAGGCTTATGGTTTTGAATCCATTCTACTCTCTACTTCTGTTGTACGGGAGAGTTCATCCCATTCACATTCACGGTTATGATAACTATTTGTGTCTTTCTCTCTATCCTATTTCCCATTTATGCTTTTCTTTCTCCCTTCTTTCCCTCCTCACTAGAGTTTTGCTTTTGATCACTCCCTCTTTCAATCTGCCCTCCCTTTCCTCCTCCCCTCCCTTTTGTTTCCCCTTTCCCATCCTACTGCCTATGTTAGATTTCTATACCTAGCTAAGTATGTTATTCACCCTTTGAGCCAAATATAATGAGAGTAAAGTTCAAACAATGTTCATCTCCCCCTATTCTTTCCCTGTACTGTAAAATGGGTCTTTGAGCTTTTTCAATTGTCTCTCCTGGATCTATTTTCCAAGTCAGTGGTTTTTTCAAGGAGATATTTCACATTGTCTTCTATTTTTTCATTTGTTTGGATCTGTTTAATAGTATCTTGATCTCTCATAAAGTTACTTGCTTCCATTTGCTCCATTCTAATTCTGAAGGAATTATTCTCTTCAGAAAACTTTTGAGATTCTTTTTCCATCCAGCAAGTTCGACTTTTTAAGGCATTCTTCTCTTCACTGGCTTTTTGGGCCTCTTATGCCATTTGAGTTAATCTATTTTTAAGGTGTTATTTTCTTCAGTTAGGTTGTTGACTCTATCATCATGATTTTCTAGCATCATTCTCATTTCTCTTCCCAATTTTTCCTCCACTTCTCTTACTTGGTTTTCAAAATCCTTATTAAGCTGCTCTATGGCTTGTAGGAAGTCTACATGTTTCTTGGAAGCTTTTGGTGCAGGAGGTCTGACTGTGTTGTCTTCCTCCCATTCCATGCTTTGATGCCTTTTGTCTCCAAAGAAGGAATCTAAAGTTTGATTGCTGTTCTTACTTTGCTTTCTTTGCCTGCTCATGTTGCCAGTCAATTACTTGACTTTTTAGCTTTGTGGAACTCTGCTTCCAAAGTGGAAATCTCTGTCCCAAATCACTGGGGTTCTCACAGCTGCTGGAACTATTAGGAGGCTGCTGCAGCCTTCACCAGCTTTGGCTCACTGAAAACACAGCCCACGACCACCACCCAAGATGGTGATCTGGATCCAGGCAGCTCAACACAAGAACACTTAGCCTCTGAATGATAGTTTGGCCCCCCTGAAATCTAAAGGCCCAGAGCATCTAAAGCAGCCACATGGGAGCTTCTGCTGGGCCTCTGCTTCTGCTGCTTCCTTGCCCTGGAGGCAGTTTGATCAGACTGCTTTTCTCCCCCAAGTTTAGCTGAGTTCCACTGACCTTTCACTTTGTCCTTGTTTCTTATGGGTTGATAGTTCTGGAAACTGCCACAGCTGCCAGTGATCCACTCTTCTGAGTGCTCCAGCAGTGGTTCAACCTGGCCACCCAGCAGCCAAGATGTGGTTTCAGGCTGGGCTGGGCTCAGCTCCCAGCATGCTGTGATGAGCCCTTCCTGCCTAGCTGCCTTCAGTGGGAGATGTGTTTTTTCTGTAATTTTGTGAGTTCTGGGACTCTAAAATTTGTTTAGAGTCATATTTTATTGGTATTTGAGGTGGCTATGGTGGAGCTACAGAATTTTCTTAATTCTATGCCACCATCTTGGCTCCTCCCCCCTCTGAGCCTTTTCATGTGATGTAATTTACTTTTTTCTGCCTCCTCCTTTCCTTTACTCCCAGTATAATTCCTTTCTGCCATTTAGGTTTTTTTTTATCACATCAAAGTCACCTTAAACCCACCTCCTCTGTTTATGTATAGTCCTTCTACATGTCATAATAAAGATATAGTTGGGGGCAGAGTCAAGAGGGCAGTATAGAAGCATGACAACTCCACAGCTCCCCCCACAACTACCTCAAACACCTATAAAATATGACTCTAAACAAATTTTAGAGTCCAGAACCCAGAAAAGTACATAGAAACAAAGTTTCTACTGATGTCAGCCTGGCAGGAGGACAGGAAGGGCTCATCGCAGTGTGCTGGGAGCCAAAACTGGCTTTACCCCAAGATTGACCAGGACAAACCATGGCTGGAGAACTTAAGAGAGTGGATAATCAGTAGCTGTGGCAGTTTCCAGAATTATCAACCCATAAGAGTTAAGGACAAAGTAAAAGGTAAGTGGAACTCAGCTAAATTTTGGGGAGAGAAGCAGGTCTGGCTGCTTGGCCCCAGGGCCAGAAAGTAGCAAAAGCAGCCCCTACAGTCACCTCCACATGGCTGCCTACAGATTGCAGGGGGGGGGGCAAGAAATCATTCAGAGGCTAAGTACTCTCGCCTTAACTGGCCTGGATCAGGGTCGTGGTTTTGGGTGGTGGTCCTGAGATGTGTGACCAGTGAGCCAAAGTTAGTGGGGGCTGCAGAGATGGTGGCCTCCTAATAGCTCTGGCAGCTGAAAAAGCCCAAACAATTTGGAACAAAGCTCTACTCCCTGGAAGGAGTGATCTACTGTGGCTCAAAAATCAAATTAATTGACTGGCAACATGATCAGGCAAAGGAAGAAAACCAAGCTCAGCAATCCAACTTTAGATTCCTTTTTGGGGGACAAAAAGTATCAAAACATGGAACAGGAGGAAGACAACACAGTCAGAACTCCCAGACTAAAAGCTTCTAAGAAAAATGTATACTGGTTACAAGTCACAGAGGAGTTTAATAAGGATTTTGAAAACCAAATAAGAGAAGAGGAGGAAAAATTGGGAAGAGAAATGAGAATGATGCAAGGAAATCAAGAAAAGAGAGTCAGCAACCTGACTGAAGGAAATAACACCTTAAAAAATAGATTAACTCAAATGGCAAAAGAGGCCCAAAAAGCTAATGAGAAGAATGCCTTAAAAAGTCAAATTTGCCAGATGGAAAAAGAATCTCAAAAGCTCACTGAGGAGAATAATTCCTTCAGAGTTAGAGTGGAGCAAATGGAAAATCCAAACAAATGAAAAAATAGAAGGCAATGTGAAATATCTCCTTGAAAAAAACCACTGACCTGGAAAATAGATCCAGGAGAGACAATTTAAAAATTATTGGAATACCTGAAATCCATGATCAGAAAAAGTACCTAGAAATCATCCTTCAAGAAATTCTCAAGGGAAATTGTCCTGATATTTTAGAACCAGAGGGCAAAATAGAACTTGAAAGAATTCACCAATCACCTCTTGAAAAAGATCCCAAAAAGAAAACTACTAGGAATGTTATCACCAGGTTTCAGAGTTCCCAGGTCAAGGAGCAAATATTACAAGCTGCCAAAAAGAAACAATTTGAATATTGTGGAAACACAATTAGGATGACCCAGGATCTAGAAGCTTCTACAATAAGGGATCAAACGTCCTGGAATATGATATTCCAGAGATCAAGGGAACTAGGATTAAAGCCAAGAATTACCTATCCAGCAAAACTGAGTATAATGTTTCAGGGGAAAATATGTTGAAATTGTCTTTTTCATCATTTAAGAATGTAGAAATATTCCATTATATTTACATCTACAATTTGTTTAGCTACTTCCTATTTTATTTTGTTCCATAGTTGTATCTCTATAGATTGATCCCTTGGTAGTTTACTTGGTCTTTGAGACCAGATTTGAGCTCAGGAAGAGGAGTATTTCTGACTTCAGGCCCTGTATTCTATACACTGCATCATCTAGCTTCTCCTAAAACTCACATCCCCTTACGTGGCCCCCTACTAGGTATAAGTGGATTCTAAAACTTTGCTGTACACCAGAAATACATTCGGAGAAAGTAGGCATTTCCCAGAGTCTTTAACTTGCAATTGGTCCACAGGCAATTTATATAGTTAGGTGCACGGAAATTTGGAAAATTTTGATGAAGTAAGAAAACAAATAAAAGGTAAGTCAATTCATGCTCTTAGAGACAATTTTTAAGAAATCATTAATAAAACATTAATAGAAGAGCAAAGACAGGAGAACATGAAGTTAGAAGGTGGCATATTTACAGATAATCATCTTTAATGAAAGTAATTAACTATCTTTATTGCATGCAGAGTAGCAAGCATAAAGAGTTTGGCAAACATAGATTCACATCTAAAGAGATTTAACCTCGTGATTTTATAGTTCAACAGGCTCAAAGAAGTTAAATGAATTGCCTAAGGACACAAAAACAGTAGGCATCTGAGGCAGGATTTGAAGCCAAATCCTCTGGTCCCAAAGCCAATGCTCTTTTCCACTGTTATCTAGAGAGAACAGTAGTGCCTTTTATTTTCTCTGTAGGAAATAGCCCCTAGACAGGAGACAGAGGTGTGAGCAACCTGTTTGCCTGTCTACTCTTTTCATTTCTATCCTAGGAGTTGGCAAGTCTGTCACCTTTTGTCAATAATCTTAACTGGGCAAAAAGAAGTTAGCTTCATTCCCTTCTATTTAGCACAATATAATTGCGTCTTGTATATTATGAAGTAGAAACAGTGCTAGATTATGACCCAAAGAATCTAGGTATGGTCGCTGCTTATACCACTTCATACTTATATGACTTTGAGAACACAATTTAGCTTTGATGGACCTCTGTTTCCACATTTGTAAAATAAGATGAAGGAATTGGATTAGATGACTTTGAGGTCCAGTACAGCTCTAAATATGTGATCATATGATTGTTAAGGTTACTGTGAAGAATTATATTTTAAATTAAATAATATTATTTTCATAATTTTGTGTTTGCTTTTTCTCCAGTAAAACTGTTTGTTTGTACAGTGGGATCCACTATGCCAAACGTCCAATTTTTAATTTTTTTTTAATTTTGACTTGTTTGTTTACTTTTATGTTACAAGATTTAGTTCCAGAGTCACTTGAGTTTCAGATTTTTCTCCCCTTCCTCCCCACCCCCCAACCCCGCCATAGTGGCATACAATCATGTATAGGATCTGCAAACTCCTTCACATTGTACAATAGTCTGGTTGTATAGGTGTTATAGCCAATTGAGTGAACAATAAGAAAAGAGAAACAAAAGCCAAACATCGAAAAGCATGCATTGCTTCAGTCTCCTTTTAAACTCTGATCTTTCTGGATCTTTCTCTGAATGTAGACATCTCCTTCCATCCTGAGACTTGTAGGGTTGTCTTTTAACTGTGCGATGCTGAGAAGTGTCCAGTTTTTCAAAATTGGTCATCACACATATGATGTATCTGTGACTGTGTACAAATTTTTCCTGGTTCTGCTCTTCTCACTCAGCATCAATTCATATAAGCCTCTCCAGGTAAGTATGAAGTCCATCTCCTTCCCATTTCTTAT
>JAQQSW010010970.1:0-12868 GCA_028646575.1 Pseudocheirus occidentalis
TATATATATATATATATATATGTACCTGGTTATAATTATGTATCTAGGGAGATATGCCATGCAAATAACTAGATATACATACGCATATTCATATATCAAGTTATTTGCACATAAATATATGTACACATGTATGCATGCTGTACACATACATACATGCATGCATATGCATGCATGCACGCATTATGTCTTCCTACTTATTTACATGGTCTATCTCCCATTAAAATGTGAACTCCTTGCAAGAACAGACTATTTTTTATTTTCTACCACTAAAATTTAGCTCTGGGACTGGCAAGTTGTAAAACCATAAATAATTGTTGTCTGCCTGCCTGCCTAAGAGGTGGAGGAAAAGCAGGAGGGTATTCTAGGCTTAGGAGAGAAAACCTTTGCAAAGGCATGGAGGTGGGAAATGTAACCTTGTGGAGGAACAGTAGCTAGAAGGGCAGTTTGGCAGGAATATAGAGTAGGTGAGAGAGAGTATGAATTCAGCCTGGCAAGGGAGGTTGCAGCCAGATTGTGAAGGCTTGTAGACATCAACCAGAGGAATATATATGGTATCCTAGAGGCTATGGGCAGTAGCTGAGGCTTCCCTGGGCAGGTGAATGCTTCTTTGTGGTGACTGTATTTCTCTAGACTGGCCCACAATAAGCCTATTTAGACCATAGCATTGCAGACATAAAAGAATGAGTACTCTCTTAGAGTTCAGTGATGGGAAAAAGCAGGACTTTGTGGGCTGACCGCCATTTGTAATTCTGTCTCTATAGTAAATGAATTGAAGCACTATGCAATCAACTTATAAACAGACATTTGGATCATGACCCATCTGTAAGCAGAGACAGCCTCCATTTCACAGGTTTGTTGTCTAAGGAAATTTGAGATGTGGATATATTCACAATTCACCCCCTTGCTTAAACATGATAGCAAACCAAATGCTGAAAAAGTTCACCTGCAGAGTTCTTACTGCAGCATAATCTTGCCCTAAATATAAAGGGGTAGATTATAATGGGGATTGAGAGTAGGAGAGGGACAATAAAGCAAGCAAGAAAAAGGAAAACTCTAGCAAATTGCATTTTAAGCTGGTTGCTTCTAGAATAGCTCCTTTTTAGAACAGCTAATCCAGGGGTGGGGAACCTGCAGCCTGGAGTCTACATGTGACCCTCTAGTTCCTCAAGTGCAGCCCTCTGATTGAATCTAAGTTTGGGTAGCACTTGAGGACTTAGAGGGCCACATGTAGCCTCAAGGCTGCAGGTTCCCTACCCCTGAGGTAATCTCTTCAAATCTCTCCTAAAGCTGCCTCCTCTACCCATCCAGCATAGCCTCTCTCTTGGACTAGGAGTTCAGGGACTATTTTAATGATACAATTAGAACCAGAAAGCAATGGACTCTTTTAGTTGACCTGGAACTCTTCATATTTCCCATTCATCTCTTCTCGTTCTTCTACTTTTGTCTCTTTAATGCACTGAGATGGTAACAAATACTTATTCATTATCTAGCAGGCACAAAGCACTATGCTAGGCACTGTGGAGGAGACAAAAAATGAGACACAGAGCTTGCCCCCCAAGGAGCTTAAACCCTAAATAATTATACCACAAAGTGCTTTAAAAATGGCAGCTTGGGTACATACAGGATTTTGAGCCAGGGAGACCTAAATACAAATTTTGCCTTGCATATTTACTATCTTTGTGGTCCTGGACAAGTCCCTTAATCTCTCAGTCTCAGTTTCTTTAAAGTGATTGGATTTGATGATTACTGAAGTCCCTCCAGCTCTGAATCTATGATCATATAATAAGATTCATCTGGCAATAGTGTAATAAAATAATTGAACATGATAGCAAACCAAATGCTGAAAAAGAATAAAATATAGGGAAATAGGGACAGATAAGACCTGTCCCCAAGTCTAAACTAGGAAAGCTGAGATGGTTGGGACTGCAATTTACCTATTACCACAGGAACAGTGAGTCTTTAGGATTGCTCCTACTTGATGAAAGCAATTGGTTTGAACTAGGAACTCTCCTCTTACTCATATGGGAGATATGGACCTCCCAGAGCCTGGAGGAGAACAGCCAACCTGCCAACCAGGTCTGTAAGCCAGGCATCTGCAGGAGCAGTAAGACCTCCCAGTGAGGCACAAATTTGATTGAATCAGTAACCAATGTTTAACTCAGCAGAAGGGGAAGAAAGATTTCATTGTTTCCAACTCTGTGGCAGAACACAGGCATCATGCCATTTTCCTTCCTCCTTCCTCTCTTATTTGCTTCAGCCATTCATCTAGCACTAGCAAGATCCTACTATGTGCCAAACCCAAGGCTAGATTCTGGGCATATAAAAAAGGGTAGGAACTGGGGCTGTGATTTCATTAGCATAAAGAACTTTCCAGGAAGCATACTCTCTCTACCAGTGCAGGTCAATACATTTCATCAATTTTTACTTTTTCAGAGTTACCTAGGACACCAAATTACTGAGGACTTGTCCAAGCTCACACAACCAAGATGCATCAGAAGCAGAATTGCACCCAGGTCTTCTTGACTTTGTTGTTGTTTAGCTGTTTCAGTCATGTCTGACTCTTTTTGACCACATTTGGGGTTTTCTTGGTAGAGTAGATGAAGACACTGTGGCACACAGGGTTAAGTGACTCTTCCAGGGTCACACAGCTAGTGTCTAAGGCAAGATTTGAACTCAGGTCTTCAGGCTTGTCACTCTATCCACTGCACCCCCTTGTTGGCCTTCTTGACTTTAACATCTTTTTATCTGCTATACCATTTTGCCTCTCTATCCAGAGATACAAATACAATGAACAAAACACTCCTTCTTCCCATATAGTTACTCAGAAACCTTGCTACTCACTATTTTTGTGGTGACAAAGAACTGGAAACTGAAGGAATATCCATCAATTGGGAAATGGCTGAAGAGGTTGTGGTATATGACTGTGATGGAATACTATTGTTCTATAACAGTGGTTCTCAACCTGTGGGCTATGTTCAATTTTTAACAATTAAAATACATCCTGCATATTAGATAGATTCATAACAGTAGCAAACTTACAGTTATGAAGTAGCAACAAAAATAATTTTATGGTTGGGGGTCAGCACAACATGACAAACTGTATTAAAGGGTCACAGCATTAGGAAGGTTGAGAACCAGTGTTCTATAAGAAATGATGAAGGGGATGGTTTTAGAAAAGCCTGGGAAGACTTATATGAACTAATGCAAAGTGAAGTGAACAGAACTAGGAGAATATCATACATATAGTAATAGCCATATTGTAACAATGATCAACTGTGAAAGACTTAGCTACTCTGATCAAAATAATGATCCACAACAATTCTAAAGGGCTAAGAATAAAAAATGCTATCTACCTCCAGAGTGAGTGAGTACTGGTGATCCCTGAGTGCAGATTGAAGCATATTTTTATCTCTTTCGCTATCTTTCTCCCCCACAATACAGTTAATGTGGAAATATATTTTGCATGACTTCATATATGGAATGGGTATCATATTTCTTGCCTTCTCAATGGGTGGGGAAGACAGTAAAGAGAGGAAGAGAATTTGGAACTGAAATTTTAAATTTAAATTTTAGAAAAATGTTGCCTCCTGCCTAACTACTCTAGAGTCCAAGGTCCCCAGGTGCTCAGAAGCAGACAAAGCTATATCAAAGTGCACTTCCTTACAGAGGTGATGGTTGAAGCCATGCAGTGGATGAAATATCCAAGAAATAGATTGTAGTGAAGCAAAGAGCTCCAGAGCAGGAAGAATTCTCCAAGGTTATTTAAACCAGTCTGTAACTAAAGCATTAATCTCCAACATCTGTGATAAGTGGCCATTTATTCTCTACTTAACACCACCAGTGGCTGGTAATTCTCTAATAAACAAGATGGAACTTTCCATCTTCATTGTAAAAAAGTTCTTCCTATATATAAATCCTTCAATAGAACTGGGAACTCATCAGTGTAGGGACACCATCCACCAGTGCAGATTACAACCCATCCCTACCTTCTTATCCCATGTGGTTTTTCCCCCATGTCACAAGATCAAAGATTTAAAGACAGAAAAGACCTTTCAAAATATTTGTTCTGGTCTCGTAGTTTCTGTTTGAAATTGAGCCAAACAAAACACACATAGGTCATTCAACAGTTGACAGAAAAGGATTTGTCTAGCCATAGCAAAGGATTCAAGAAGGATAGGCATTGAGGACACATTGAGTTAGTTACCTGAGTGAAGCAAGGCCTGCTTGTCAGAATTGTCTATCTTGATCCATCAGAGCTAGCCTAGAGCTCCTCATGGTTCCTTTGTATTCAGAAAATGATGTCAACAACACGAGCCTTTAGTCCTCTGAACCAATCAAGTTTGGAGGAATGTCTCCATACCTTCTAAAGAAAAACCAGTCTAACTTGAACGGGGGCATGGGCTAGGATATTGCTCTCACCATCCCCTTCATTTTACAGAGGAATATCTGAGAAGTAAGGGAGAATAAGAAATCTACCCAAGGTCATACATAAATAGCAGAGCCAAGATTCAAACTCAGGCTCTCTGACTCCAAAATCTAACATTCTTGAGACCTCTTTGTCTTTTAACACTTCATGATTATCAGTGCAAGACTATAGCTGTCCATCTATCACTCTTCTCCCTCAACACATGACCAGCCCACTTCCTTTTCCAATCATATACTCCCTTAAAGACATCCTTAGGCTAAGCTGAAAATATACCTCTTTATCATTTGTACCCTATTACTCTGCAACTAAGCTTATTTGCCTTTCTAATATTTAAAGACCATCATCATATTTCTTTCTCTAAATTAATCATTTACAGTTCCTTCAACTAATAATCATCAGAAAGATCTTTATGGAATAGTTTCAAGAGACTTTTTTCATCACAATTGCAATCCTCTGGACATCCTCCAACTTGGCAATGGTTCTCCTGAGGTGTCATGCAGAAAACTGACCATAATGCTCCAGCTGTGATCTGAGAAGGATAGAGGATAATGGCATTATGATTTCCATCATTCTGAACATTATTATTGAAGCTTAAGATATCATTAACCTTTTTTTGGCTGCCATATCACCCAGTTGACCAATTTTGAGATTATAGTCCATTAAAATCTCCAGTAAATTTTTTTTCCACATGAACTTCTTTCCAGTCATGGTTTCCCCATCCTTTTCTTGGGCAGTTCATTTTTTTCAATCTTTGGGGACGACTTCACATTTGTCCCCATTATATTGGATTAGTTCCATGATGGTAGGAATCCTTGCCTTTGATTTTTGAATATCCAGCATATACCACAATTTCTGGCATAATAAATGCTTATTGAATGAATGAGTCATGTAAGATACAGCTTTCCCACCATATTTCTCTTTCATCCTGATTTTGCCATCTGAGATATATGCTACCACTGGAATAAGCCAGACTTGACCCAGGCTGGTCTGGTACTCCAGCTTCAAGACGTCAACAAAATGAGACACTTACAGAACAATTAACAAAGGGCAGTTTATTTAGCCTAGCATGGAATCATATTCAGAGCAGAGAAAGAATATTCAGCAAGGATCCAACATTGGTATTGTTGAGCATATCTTCCCAACATCAGCATTATCCATGGTGGTCTATTGGTCGAGCTTAAGGAAGACTATGAAGCTCCTTGTGACCTGGATTTTTTGTACTCTGTTGACCAGAAGGCTATTTCAATGGCTTGAGCCTTTAAACCACTAAGCTAATTAGAAGTCTCAAGAATGGTTTTAATTATCTTTTAAAGAAAAGAACAAGGTAACCTACATGGTGGGGAACCCTACAGATATTTCTCCTCCTATGATCTTCAAGTTCCATGTCTCCTTCAAAGTTGATAAGCAGGTCAACTCTTTTTCCAGTTGACCAATAAAACATTAAATAGAGCAAGAGACCAAACAGAGTTATGAGGCATATTACTAGAAGCCTCTTTCCAGTTTGACAAGAAGAGAGTCAAGATTAAAACTGAAAGAGGACCAGATTTAGGCATTAGGAAGAGAAGGAGAGCTAATAAAACTAAAGAGGGACCATGACAAAAGCTAGAAGATTGCAGTGTCAAGAGAGTCAAGAGAGTTTCAAGGTGGGGGCAACCATGGAAATGTATTAAGAGTTCAGAGACCTGGGTTCTTGTCTTCTCTCTGCAACTCATATGCTCAGCGTGATCTTAGCGAGTAATTCAACCTCTATAGACTTGGACTAGATCATTTCAATGGGCGCTTTCAAGTATAATTTTATCATCTTAATAGATGAGAAAAGTTAATCAGAAGGGAGAAAGGGGCAGTAGACTGAATGACTAATATGCTATTAGTGACCTTTGAAATAGTAGTTTGAATACAACGGTAGGGACAGAGGCTCTCTCATTTACTTTTTGAGAAGACCTCACTCTTATTCCATTCAGTTTATTCATCTATCTTTACTGAAGCTCAGAGAATAATTTCTTTCGTTACATTGTAAGTCCCTTGAGGGCAAGAATTGTCTTTTGCCTCTTTTTGTATCTCCAGTGCTTAGCTCAGTGCCTGATACATAATAGGTGTTTCATAAGTGTTTATTGATTGATTTATCGGTTGATTCTTGGTGGAGAATGCTACTGTTCCATTCAGAATCAAGTTTCTTAGGGTTACAAATAAAAACAATCCAAGAACTATGAGTAATGGCTAATCATATGGCTGAGACATATTCTGAAGAACATCACATAGCTTTCCCGTCTCTCAGTCCTATAGAATAGCAGATTTAGATAAAAGTAGTTTTTATCTAAAACTCATGTTAGACCATATTATGCCCCTTTGTTTCTCACTCACCTTCCCCTTTCTTCGTTTATCTTTTTCTCTCCTTCGTTCCTCAGGTCTATGCTTTTATTCTATTCCCTTGTTTCTTTTTTCTCTCCCTATGCATATTTTACGCTTCTCTTTAACTGGCTATAGTATGAAAATAAAATATTATTTTTAATATTTATAATTATAGAAATTTGGGCCTGGAAAAATACACACCCACATATACATGTACACATATATGTATCTATGGAAAAACCTAAACATATGCATCTATACACATGTGTATATGTATATACACGTGCATATTTATATGAAGGCTTTTCTAGGTCTACAATTTTATAACATTAAATTACAGGTGCTATTATCATCCTTAATTTGCAGAGAAGGAACCTGATCTGAGGAAGACAGAACTGAAGTCACTCGCCCAAGGTCACACAGGTGACCAGAACTGAAGACCAGCCCCTCTCACTCTAAATTCAGCATCATGTTACCATCAGGGCTACCTCCTGAACTCTAGTGATGGCACATCCTCAGAGGAAAGGGCTCATTATGACCCTGATTGGCAGATGGCTAGCACATTCCCCTTAAGTCTTTTTATCTTTATCCCCTTGATTTTACAGTGACTTGATAAAGGCTCCACAGTTAGTCCCCTTGGATCTCCTTAGAAATGCTTCTTCTCAATTTCTGCCCTCTTTCCAATCTGTGGTGTTTATTAAATAAAAATCAAGATTCTCTATTTTAATGTTTAAATCAAAGAGATTGAACAGTTTTATTGCCCTTTAATTTGCCTATAGACAGCAGAATGGCATAATGGAAGAATACTGCATTTTGGCTCAGAAGACCTGGGTGTTCATGGTGTCTCGGTCATTCACTGTACTCTTCATTCTTGAAAAGGACTATGACATCAGGGAGATGATGACATGACTTGCAGTTGACTTTGATTCGAGTGAGGGAGGGCTGTGCAAAGTCACCAGCCTCACTTTCTCCTCCAGAGCCATTTGGGTCCAGTGGCCAGCAGGCATTCATCAGGACAACTGGAGATGACCCAGGACACATTGAGAGACCCTGGCCCTTTTAAGACAAGATGTTTTCAGGTTCTCCCTTTGAGTGAGGTAATGCCCATTCAGTGAATATGCCTCCTTAAGAAGTGAGTCAAGGGATGGCCCCTTTAATTAAAACAACAAAACCTGCCCTCCTAGCTCAGAGTGAATGCAAAAAGTAACTGTTTCCTTTTTGGCCAGCAACTCTGGGGGTCTTCACCTCCTAGTTTGGTGTTTACGTGTGTGTGTGTGTGTGTGTGTGTGTGTGTGTGTGTGTGTGTGTGTGTCCAGACCTGCTGCATTCATCTATACAGGGACCTCTGGAAACACCACAGATAAATAAGTCATAGTTTTAGAGCAGTGGTTCTCAACCTGTGGGTTGCAACCCTTTTGGGGGTCGAATGACCCTTTCACAGGGGTCACAGCAGTCACCTAAGACCATCAGAAAACACATATTTGCAATGGTCTTAGGAACCTCCTCTATTCATCTCCAGATAGGTCCACCCACATGCAGATACACCCACATACCAGTATTAAAGGGTCGCAGCATTAGGAAGGTTGAGAACCACTGCTTTAGAGGCTTAAACAGTTGTTTGAGGATTGTAAAGTTTCATTTATTTGCCTCTAGTCACAAAACTATTATGTGGCCAAGACAGGACATGATCCTGGGTCTTCCTGATTCTAAGGCTAGCCTTCTACAATAATCCCTTCCACATTGTGACTTTCCCCATCATGGTTTCAGGTTGGCATAAGAAATTAAATGAGAATCTTTGGGGAATTTTATGGAAGCTACAGATGACATAGAAAAAGTTTAGAAAATCAGAAATACATAAAATACATGTATAGTATTGTAAAATATTAACATATTTTTTCTTTTAATATCATAATAATTCAGACTTCTCTGGTATGAAGGGAGGGCCTTGGATTTTCCAGATCTGATACGTGGGGGGGGGGGGGGGAGGGTTGCCATGCCCCTAATCCTTAACATGTAGAAGGGATAACTGTATACAACGTGCCACTTAGCCCCCCTGCCTCTCATTTTGGCTCATTCACTATTATTAGAGAAAAGAAAATGAAATCATTTCCTCCCCCAGTTTTTTGTTTGGTGTAGACCTTTGGATTTATTTTATTTTATTTATTTTATCCTATACATGCTGAAGACCATCAGGGAATCTTAGTACGTAAGGCAGCAGTTCTCAACCTGTGGGTTATGTTCAGTTTGTAACAATGAAAATACATCCTGCACATCAGATATTTACATTATGATTCATAACAGTAGCAAAATTACAGTTGTGAAAATAATTTTATGGTTGCGGGTCAACACAACATGAGGAACTGTATTAAAGGGTCATGGCATTAGGAAGGTTGAGAACCACTGATGTAAGGAAAACTGGACTTTGGGGCAAAGGTTTGGGTAAAGCTCTCTAGAGGCTTTGAATTGTCCATTTATTGTATTGTTGGTGAACATCTACCATGGTGAAAAAGTGACTCATAGATATTGTCCTGGGACCTTTCTTCCTGTATCCTCTAGCAAAATACAAGCGTATGGGTCATTGGGATATATTTTAAGTTCCAACATGATGTTCTATTTTATTTGTCTTTTATTTAATGGTGAGGGGAACAAATTAATAGGGGAAAAACAATATTGTAGTATAAAAGTTTATATTGCAGTATTTTGACATTCAGCATCCTTGTTCAATGTATTCTCTGTCTGAGCTACTGGCATCCATTTAACCTGAATGCCCTTGTGATTTATTACCATTATTCAGGTATTGGATATTGAAAACAAGGCTTCATATTTATATCACAGTTTTCATTAAAAAGTTGTCATTGATCTGACTTCTTTCTACATTGGTTTTATTGAAGTAAATTGTGAAATTTTCCTATTCTTATCACAGCAATATACATTTGAGACAGGAAGATAAATGTCACTTTTTAATGAAAACTGGCCAGCAGTTTGGATCACAGAAGAGGGGTGAGCCTGCCTACACTTTGACATTTCTCATTCTACTTTTCCAAGCATAAAATTTTGTCTCCATTGTTTCACGCTCCAGCATCTTTAGCCAAATCCCACGATGAAGATAAAACCAAATACCTTGGAAGCTGATATCACTTACTGAGAAAATACCCAAGAGCAGTGAGCCACCAACTTTACATGGAAAGAGAAATTCTATTAGCAACAATATTAATAACAATTATACCTTTTATTTATATAACATCTTGTGGTTACATTATATTATTTCTTTCCCATGACATCCCTGTAAAGAGAAGATAGGCAGGGTTATGTATTATAATCTCCATTTTACAGATGAGGACACTGAGGCTTATAGAGCTTCACTTATCTGGTCAGTATCTCATAGGAAATAATTTTGGAGCAGGAGTTCAAAAAGATCCCTGCCTTTATTAGAACAGTGGAAATAGTCCAAAGAAGGGTGTGCTAATAGTGATAAAAAGCACAAGACATGAGACAAGGGTGTGGGGGGGAAGAGACCTGAGATCTTGAGGCCACATGTGGTCCTCTAGGTCCTCAAGTGTGAACCTTAGACTGAAGCCCAACTTTACAGAACAAATCCCTTAATAAAAGGATGACTCAAGGAGTTTGTTAGATTGAATTAAAATTCATTTGGTTTTGATTGCGTTTGCTTCCCTATGGCAAATTTGTATGGTCATCCAAAACAAGTTTCTGTTTTATCCATGTTCAAGAAAGAAAGTGAGAGTGAGCTCAAACCCAGGTTTTCTGATGACAAATGCAGTATTACTTCATTACACTTTTCTTTGGGGATACAAAAAAGGAAGGATTATGAGTTCTTTGAGAGCAGGACTTGTCTCAAGTTTTATGTTATTTCCCCAGCATTTAGCACAGTTCTTGGTAGATAGTAGAAAGCTAAAACATTTTTTAAAATTCATTCATTCATTTGTTCATTCACGCATTCACATATGCAAAGTTTCACATAAAAAATGTTTCTTCCGGTGGATGAGGTTCAAGAGGACTCCAAAAGAGAAAGGTTTCTTGAGGCCAGGGGCACAAATGCTTATGTGATGTTTCCTACTCTTAGGAGGCCTTTCTCCTTATACATATAGAAGATTCCAGAGGGTTTTAGAGGAGCACATAGAGGTTTCTTACATTGATTTCTATGATGTTCTTTACCCCCAAACATACCAGCCCAATCCTGTATTTTTTGTCCATCCCTGACAACTGAGTAGATATTAAATCTGCAAGGGCTAAAAATTGTCCAAAATGCACCGTAATTGTCTAAAAAATGTCTTCAGACATTAATGTACAAGTAGATATAATTGTATCTTAATGTGTTCTTAATGAGAAGTAAGTTGCTTTTAAAAACAGTTCCTTGTCAGGTATGTTGACAGACTATTTAGCCAGCTCTGAAATTGAGTGACTTCTGTAAATTGAATTCTATTTCACATGCCTTTATTTGGGATTTAAAGGAACTATGTGGTTAATCATTTTTCCAAATTGAGGATTCATTTCTTTATAAGTTTGGAGAAAAGCAGGGTTAATTGACTTGCCCAGGATCATATAACTAGTACCTGAAACAAATTTGAACTCAGGTCCTCCATATTCCAGGGCCAGTGCTCTATGGAATGCACCACCTTGCTGCCCTTTGAGGATTCATTTTAAGAAGGTGAATAATATCCCCCTAAAACGTGTCACTTTTTTTTTAAAAGCTTGGCTATTTAGCTAATAAGGCTATTTCTCCATAAAATAAAGTATTCCTGTAATTTTACAGGTCCCAGAGCTAGCTAATACTCAGTTACTGCCTAGTCCAACTAGCTCATTTTTCAAATGAGCCGACTGAAACCCAAGAAAAGAGACATAATGTGTCCAAAGTCACATAATAAACAAATAAAATCAGAATCTGAACCCAGGACTGCTGACCTCCAAGTCAGTGCTGTTTCCATTACACTCTAATGCCCAATGAATGAATTATACCTAAAAATGACCTTTGAAATATGTCCCTCAATTTTGGTTATTTCTGTGCTTACCTACTTTCTCATATCTTCCATATAATACCACTGTACTACATACTATGTATTCAAAAGATTACTAAGCAACCAAAGCAACTATAGACAACTGTGTATCCCTATAAGGCTGGTCACTTGGGACTAGACCAAAAGCCTTGACTGTATCTGCCAACCTCCAAACAGCTGGACTTAAGGGATGGTGCTTCCCACTTGGGTCACTCTAAGTCACACTAGTTTTCAATTCCAGCTGAAAGTCAGTCAACACCCATGGAGCAAGAGGGGCAGAAAGCTGGTGATCAGAGACACCAAAGATCCCTTTCTCATGGTCTCTTCAAGGTCAACAAGCAAGAGCAAGAAAGGAATTTGGTGGCAATGTCGTAAGATGCCTAGAAATGTTAAAGGGTCAGGAGCAGCTCATTTGTAATTATGAGATGGGTGATTCTGGGTGAGTAACTTAAACCCCTGTCTGCCTCAGTTTGACCAACTGCAAAATAATGAGAATAGTAAAAACACCTCCCTTGTAGAGTTGTTGTGAGGCTCAAATGAGATAATTGTAAAGTGCTTAACATAGTGACTTGCAAATATTATAATATATTGATATATGTATGTATGTATGTAATTATCTTGAAGAATTACTGTAAAAATCAAATAATATTTGGGGTTTTTTAAGTGCTTAGCATAGTACCTGACACACTAGGAGTGCCAAATAAATGCTTCTTCCCTTCCCTGCCATTCTGAGTCTAAAATTCTTGCCATTACATCACACTTCAATTCTGTCACCCTTTTTCTGAGTCACAACAATAGAATCAAGGTTGGAAGCATGGTGGCCCACTTTGGGAAAGTTGCCAAGACATAGGGAAAGTTTTCCTTATTTTCTTTGTTTAGATGACTCCTAGCAATTGCTCTCTTCCCCCATGGTTGTGAAAGAGTTGGGGGGAAGAGGAGGCAGGGGGTGATTCATAAGGCAAGTCCTACCATCAGTAGATCAGTTTTGTTGTTGAGTCTTTTTTTTCAGTCATGTTTGACTCTTCACGGGGATAGCAGACGCAAAATCAAATCATATCAGTTTTTTTTAATTGACCTTATT
>JAQQSW010010971.1:0-12868 GCA_028646575.1 Pseudocheirus occidentalis
GGGATAGCAAATCAATTAGGGAAGGGCAAAGGAATTTCCTTGCCTAAGTGAGGGGCTAAGTTGCTATTATGTAGTAGATGCAGTCAACATGGTTTTGTGATTTTCTCTACTTTCATTCAGCAACATGTGAGTAGGAGTGAAGATACCAAATGATGAGAGTAATCAAGGCTGAGGTTTGGCATGGAAAGTTCAAAAGGATAAAGGAACTACAGAGAAGAGGACAGTATAGAGTTGGACTGGTTCCCTAAGGGTTCAAGATGAAGAAGGGAACAGAGTGAAGCAAGTACAGGGATGATGGTCTGAGAAAGAACTGAGTGGTGAAGATAATGAACAAGGTTTGGGGTTGCAAGACAGAAAAAGGGATAGAATGCCAACAGAGTATGATTAGAGAAAGGAATTTCAAGGATTAAGGACATGAGTGCTGAACACTTGTAGGTGATGACAAGATCAAGAGCATGATCATCTGAGTATAGCTGCGGTGGGGTGGAAGAGCGATGTCATGGAAAACAAATAAGGAAGAATCTGGAGGTTAGGGTGTTTTAGAAAGTATTCATTTTGAAATTTGAGAAAGACATTCATGTTGAAGTCCCCCTATAAGAGAGCAGTATTTGGGAAGGAAAGACAGACTGAGCCAAGCACTGGATTCATTAAGGAAGGAAAGGGTTCTGGAGGTCACTTGACAACACCCATCAGAGTCTTGATTGGGTGCTAAATATGAATTGAATAAACCTCAAAGGAAGAGAGGTTACTGAGTGATAATGGCAGAAGGAGAGCATGGAAGTGGCAATGGGGAGCAAGAAGTAATCCAACTGCCCCACCATGATCAACGAAAGGGGCAGAGTATGAATGAAAGCACAACCAGAGCTGGAAAGGGCAGCCAGGGAAGCTTTCATCAGGAGGCATCCAGGTCTCAATTAGTACAAGAATATGGAGGAAACAATAAAGGAAAAGGCTTAACATAAAAATGAAAAATATTTTGTTACCTATAGAGTAGGTGAGATCACGCTGGAAAGACTGGATAGTTTTATAGTAGGAAGTTGGAAGGATTGGGTTGAAGGGGATGGGAATAAGGGAGTGGAGATAGTGAACAGGATTTGAAGAATGGCAACTGGGGGGTTCAGAATCACTGGGGTGCTGTGAGTATTATCGGGTAGAGGTATGTTATTCATTGAGGAATGAGTTCAGGTAGGTAATCATTGTCCATAGGCATCTATAGTTCTAGGTGCCATATTTGTGAAGGGTCATTGCTGAGCTAGAACATATCCTGAGGAAGGAAACAGAGAGAAGGCTTGAAATTACTATATATGTATCATTTGAAGGAATTAAGGATGTCAAACCCAGAAGATAGGGGAAATGATGCTTAATCAAGGTATTAATAGATTGTCAGAAGAGAGACAACATCTATTCTATTTGGTCCCAGGGGGCAGAAGGCAGCTTTCAGCTCAATATATGGAAAGATTGTTTAATATTTGAAGCTGTCCAAAATATAATTAGCTGTCACAGGAGGTGGTAATTCCTGGTCACTATAGGTTTTCAATGAGAGGCTGGATGAATATTTATCAAGGATGTTATAGAGTGAATTTATGCTTCAATGCCATGGGTGGGGGAAAGTGGAAGAAAGGAGGGAAGATTTAGCCTAGGACTAGAAAACCACTAAGGTTACTTTCAACTTGATAATGCTCTATGACTTTATAATTCATTGAATGAAACTTATTCCACAGGGGTAAGGAGAGCAAGGGGTGGAGGGAGAGAGGGGAAAGGTGGAGAGCCAGAGTATTTCACATCTGGTACTCTTGAAATGTCAGAAGAAAGAGAGGAAAGCCACCAGAACATTAAGCAGAAACTCTGTGGTCAGTGTATGGAAAGAAATAGACAAGACTCATCCAGGATGGGCAGGCATGGGTGCAAAAGGGAATCTGTATTTCTGGAAAGAACTTCCAACTCAGTGGATTAAGAAATTCATTTGGTATATACATATTCATTGTGTTCCACAATAGAATGTAAGCTCTTTGGGGACAGGGCCTGATTCATTTTTCTCTTTGTGCACCTGACACATAGTAAGGACAGGGAATAGACCTATCATGTCACTGGTCTGAGTACTTCCCAGGTAAGGGAGCTTTCCCTAACAATGCAAGTTGGCACTTTTTCTATAGCATAGAGTTTTAGTTTCCTATTGCCATGGTGTTAAATTGGGGAGGGGGCACTAAATTGTACATAAGGATCCTTGTGGGCCACATATTCATTGTAATATTATCCGTGTTTTATTGTATTTATTTATTTTGTTAAATATTCCCCAATTACATTTTAATCTGATTTAGGCCATGTGTTTAATCCCTCTGGCCTAGAACATTGAGAGGTCTGGTATTGTGCCCAGGGTTACATAGCCAGTATATGTCAGAGGCAGAACTGGGTCCGGGCCTTCTAGTTTAGAGGCCAGCTCTCTATCCAGCACCCCCAATGTATCTCTCCAGAAAAGGTATCAAATAAATATTGGAGGATTGACTAAGAATTTTACTTGGTAGGCAATAGGGAACAGCTTTAGGCATTGGAAAAGAGGGATGATATAACAACAGCTGTGCATAAGGAAAAGAAATCTGGCAGCAATGTGAGTTGTCATTCATAAAGACAGCTTTCATGCACTTAAATGTATGGACAATTCTGATGTTTATCCCATGGTATTCCACTAAGCCGAGGGCAGCTGGGTGGTGCAGCAGATAGAGTTCCCGGCCTGGAGTCAAGAAGACTCCTCTTCCTGAGTTCAAATCTGACCTCAGATGTTTACTAGCTGTGTGACCCTGGGCAAGTCATTTAACCCTGTTTGTTTCAGTTTCCGCATCTGTAAGATAAGCTGGAAAAGGAAATGGCAAACCACTCTAGAATGTCTGCCAAGAAAACCCTAAATGGGGTCACAGTCAGACGCGACTGAAAAACGACTGAACAAAAATTCCATTAAGATAAACTGGCCCTAACCCCTAAATTTTGTTGTTTGAACTACTAGCACAAAAATTTGCAAGAAAATTCTTTCTAGCTTTTATTGTGCCAGTTTGCCCAAGTCTGTCTGTTAACCAAGTATAAGATTTATAACATCCCAAGGATTGGACCTGTGATTTTATTGCTAAAAGTCCCTCTATCAATCAACATCTTCTCTGCAATTTAGAGTCTTAAAAAATTGCACTAAGACATTAAGGGATTCCCCCAAGGTCACCTAATGAGTATGTCAGAGGAAAGACTTGAACCTGGTATTCCTGGGTTCAAGGCCAGTTTTCTGTCCTCTACACCAGAGGTATCAAACATACAGCCCCACTAGAGTGTTGTAACTAGGAAATATGTAACTAGGAAAAATGTAACTAGGAAATATCCAATGAAACAAATGAAAATAGAATAGAATATAGAGACCATTAACACGTGGTTATCTAAATCAAGAGGTGGCCAGCAGGGATCCTTATATCCAGGTTAGTGCCCCGCCCCTTTCCATTTGAGTTGGACACCACTGAACTTCACACTGCTTCTCAAGATTATGAAAATGTACTTTCGAAAGGAATGCTATTCTTAATATTTAAAAATCACAGCATTTGCCTTTTAAACTCATTTAAATCTGATTTTCTCAAAGTAATGGGCATTAGGAAGAGGACAAATGAAATCCACATAGTTTACAAACCTCATTTTGAGAGAATGTGCCAATTACCATTATAACTTTTATTTTCAGTAACTGCAGCAATAAAATTGATTGATTTGAATTCTATGTCTTGTCCTTCTCTTGATAATTCTCTTAGTAGATGTCCAGTAAAAGGCAGGCCCTAGAAGTTGAAAGAGATCAGTCAATGGTTTGGGATAATCACAGTTTAGGATATCTAAGGGTTTAAACAAAATAAGTGAAGGATGGATCAAAATTTAGAACACCCAGACTCTATCATAATTCACTCAGTAAAGAAATGATCACTTTTCTCCGTCCAAGTTTTTCCATTTATATAACCTCCACCCTAAATTCCAGATCTGTTGCTGAAGGACTAGGCTTTCTGCCCCTAGAAGCTCTCATTCAGTCCATCTTGAATGCCTCAGCCAAAGCTGTGTCCCATTCTGACTTCGTTCTTCTTCAATACACCTTTAATAGCGCCTCATCTAAACATTAAACCAAAGTCTAAAGTCTGTGGGCTTTGTGGCCCTCTGATCAGCCCACTCTGTTCTACCAACTATAAGTGAATGGGGATTCCTGATGCCTCCACTTTGAAAGAGATAATCACTTGTTCATCAAGTCCTTACATACAGTTATCCAGGCATGGGAGATTATTTCACTCTTGCTTCCATCCATCCAAATGGCATCCCTTTCATTCTTATAGCCCATTTGAAAGTCATTCACTACAATAAAGCCATTTCTTAACACATGTTCAGCCCCCAAATATGCCATATGTTTCTCCCACAAATTTGGGAATACATTTATTATATACATCTAGTTTTCACTATAAGGAATTTGCCTTTTGCAGCAATTTGTCAGTGTTTTAAAGACCTGTTACACTTCCTATTGTGTTAATATAGAGTTCCTAGGGGGAAATGAATCACGAAAAAAACGGACTTCCTTTTGCCCTGTTTGGGGGAAGAAGAAAGAGAAGACAACTTAAAATGAGACAAAGATTTTTTTTACATGCCTAATGCAGGGATTTATTTTGCTTGACTGCGTATTTGTTAAAAAAGACTCTATTTCTCCACTTATCTATCAATTATTCAATTGCTGGGGAGGAAGTAGGAGAGGAGAAAGACAAATGCTTATGAATTTTTTTAAAATTAACTAAAAAAAGACTACAAAATTACTGTTTATGATAGAAGCAGGAATTAAGAAATAAAATTACCTGCTCTTTTCTGTTTCCCTTCCCATAGAAGAAAAATAGTATTGACCTATCCTGTGAGCAAGTATTATTTGACCTGGTACTATTTTTACTAATGATGGGGAACATATAAAAATACATAATGCAACAGGCAGATAAACAGGCGTCATGTGGCTTTTTGGGTACTCCATTTTGTAGAAATATGCTACCAAGAATGGATCCTATTAATGATGGAATAGTAAAACCTTAGCTCTATGAATTAAAGCTGAGCAAATGTAATACTAAAATAAATATTTCATGCTAGCTTCCTTTCATGTATCTCCTACTGATGTAGCTCATGGAGTTGATTCTATGCTATTTAAAGTATGAAAACTAAAAATTTGCTGTAAAGCAACTAATTTAGATAGATGATTCCTGTTTAATACAATGAGACCAACAAGTTGAGATAAGTGTACTTTCACAACTCTTTTAAAATATAAAGTGGGATAAAAGTATATTAGCTATCAGTTCTAAATTTTAATATTTAGCCTCTCTAAATTACATGACGCAATGGACAGTGGACCACCACCCTTTGAGGGTTCAAGGCATATTAGCTAGCTGACCCTGAGCAAGTTACTTATTAGCTCTTAGCATAGTGCTTGGCACTGAATAGAAGCTTAATGAGGGTTTTACTGAACAGTGATCAAATTTACCATCTTAGTGCCTTCAAGCAGTTCTCTAAGAATCCAAGGTATAGAGCAATTGCTGATCCACACCTGTGGAGAGCATTTCTACACCACTCTTATAAAATCACTATTCCACACTCCAGAGACTCTCCTTTTTTCCTTCACTTCCCCTTGTACCTCTTATTAGATCTTAAGAGATATTAGTGTTTTCTAAGAAGCAGGGTATCAAGGAGAGTCATAAAAAGTGCTCCAAAATTTCTATGCTCATTTCAAGTGGCAGTAGATTTTAAAGGCCAGAAAGAAGAAAACCACTAGGAAAGACTTCTTGTCCCCTGTACAGCACTACAATTGCAGTCCCTGACTCACTAACCAGTTTCTTATTCACCACCTTCCCAGGCCTTTCTCTTCTCTTTTAGCACTTCTTTCCTTACTAGTTCTCCCTTCTCTTTGAGGGAAGAGAGGAATGGAAGTGTCAGTTAAAATGACAATACACATATAGTAAAGTGTTTCTTACTAACAAGTGTGCTTTACTCTAGCGCAGTGGTTCTCAACCTTCCTAATGCCGTGACCCTTTAAAACAGTTCCTCATGCTGTGGTGACCCCCAAGCATAAAATTATTTTCTTTGCTACTTCCTAACTGTAATTTAGCTGCTGTTGTGAATCTATCTGATATGCAGGATATATTTTCGTTGTTACAAATTGAACATAACCCACAGGTTGAGAACTGCTGCATAGTGGATTATGGCACCCATAGAGGTATTGGTTTAGGCTGCAGAGTAGAAATAATTTAATCATATCATAGTGATGTGGAAGATAGCTTATGGACTTGTCTGAAGTCTCTCTACTTCCTTTGCTCCTAAGTACTTGAAACCACTAAGAACAGGGTTGCATGAAGGGAGCAAGAGGGAAAAGTCCAGCTTTTCACTCTACCATTCCACTTTCTATTTTCTGTTTTAAGTCTTTTTTGTTCTTTTCTTTTTTAGGTCAGATCGGATTAGGAGAAAGGGAGAAGATAGGATATTAAAGAGTAAGGGAAGGTTATCATAAGATAAAAGTTTGAAACTTTCTGACGTAGACTGATTAGATCTGGAAAATGAAAAGGGAGCAAGCTGTTGCTGCCAAAGAAATTCCAGAGATGTCGGGAATTGGGGATGAGAATACCATCCTCAGGAGAGTCATCTTTGCAGGGTTAGAGGTGGAGGAAAAAATAAAACAAGAATTCTATGACCTTTCCCTTCTATTTTTCACTGGGGCTAGGGCGGGGGAGCAGGAGGAAAGTAAGAGGAGAAAAGGTAGGAAGGACACTCTGGAATAATTTGCACACCACAAGACTGTGGAATAGATGGGATACTGCCAAAGCTCCAGTGTTACTTCTCCTTACTCCATTTCCCCCAAGGATTATTTTTTGTGGCTTGGTTTTCTCCAGATAAATGGTGGAAAACTCCAGGCCTATTTTTTAGACCCATTGCTGTTCCAGAACTTGGCAGGGAGATGCACAGAGGTGGTAAGGGTCTATTTGAAATAAAAATGAGCAACTACCAAGAGCAGGCTGTTCCCTCTTGCAGAATTTCATACCAGATAAGTTGTTACTAAAGCATTACCTAACCTTAATGTACTATGGGCTAATAGAGTACAAACACTTTTAATTCTAGCTTCTATTTACTCAGAAAATCACTTATCCCATGACCTTGGAAAATATGAATACCTACTTTTTTTGGGAGCTAAAAATTTTTTGTAAGAGGCTCCTCACCACTGCTGCTATGTGCTTTTATGATAGTGCATCAGCAGTCCAAGAAACAGCTGGACATTCTTCTCTCTCCAAAATATTTTCCCTTCTGCCACCCTCATCATCAGTTTCCTAGTCCACAGAGATGTTAACAGGCCAAGTAAATCATTTGGGACTACTTTTAGAAATGGCCTAGTCGCTGGGTTAAGAGAACTCAAAAGGCAGGGTAGCTTTAGGTCTTACTTATTTTCTTAGAACAAAAACTTGACAGCTCCCATATCCACCAAATGCATACATCTGTAAAGAAATTCATTATAAAGAGAAAAAGGGGTGGTTGTCTTTTTCCCCTTTATCCAAATTAACGCTAATTCCTGGAACAAATTCAGAAGCAATACTAAGAACTGCAAAAATCCAAACATTGTAGAATTCTTTACAGAGACTCTTAGCTCATGACTGATTAGCTAGTCTTGGAAGTACTTGAGCACATAAGGTCAGAGTACTAAAGGATCAGTGTTTCCAACAGTACTGTCTCAATTTTGGAACTATCTTCTGCAAAAAGAAAAATTTTTTAAATTCCCTCAGGGAGACAATTATCATATTAGTGTTCTCGCAGGCACGAGTTAGTAAAAGGCTCACATTCTTCAGGAATCATATGCCAAAATTTTTGTGTCCATTAAAAAAAAATACCTGAAATTCTCCCAGAAAGAAATCACATAGATCATTTCTTTTTTTAAAAAAAATCTCTAAAATTGCCTAAGGAATTCAAGAAACAAAATTATTTTGATTTTATGTTACCCTTTCTTCCAAGTAAAGTGAAATTTGTGACCATTAATTTTGAAATTTTCAAATTACCTGAAGAAAGGGAGTTCCCAATATCAGAAAGCATTTCCTTGGAAGAGATGGTGAATTTGGGTCCTAATCCTGGTTTTGCTGCTTACTATCTGTGTGGATTTGGGCAAGTGACTTTGTCTCTCTGAGTCTATTTCTTCACCTTCACAATGGGAGGTGACTCATAAGATTCCTTCCAGCTCTAAATCCTATAATCCCTGTGATCTTCTATTAAACTAAAGAGCCAAACATAATCCTATCTAATTAACACTTTAGGAATAAACTGGGGTGGCTAGGTGGTACAGTGAATAGAGCACAGGCCCTGGCATTGGGAGGACCTGAGTTCAAATCTGGCCTCAGACACTTAACACTTAACTAGCCAAGAGACCTTGGGCAAGTCACTTAACCCCAATTGCCCTGCCCTCTCCCCTTCAAAAAAACAAAAACAAAAAAAAAGGAATAAGCCATCTTCTTTCCAACCCACTCAAATAAATGGCAAGAAATACTTTCCAAAGAGGAATTCTCAATCTGATTGCCTTGGTCCATTAAAATATAAGGACTGAATATTTTAAACTCAGTAAGGTATTGTTACTGTAGCAATTTGCTCAATATGGGTGGAGAGAGTACCATTTCTCCATGGCTTTTCAACCCATATTATTGTCCACATCTTTCCATAAATCCTCCGTGGTTTGTCATAAATCTACAGAATGTGTTAGGGGTCTCATTGCATTCTTTTATATAGATTAGGGGAAACTGATGTACCTCTACATTCAGGCCATCCTTTTCCATTACTTTTGATTCACAAAAGCATGGGGTACTAAGGGAAGACCAGTACCTCTGGTGTGAGGGCTGCTGAGCCCTTTTGGAAGCTGTTTTCCACCTTTGGCATCCACCTGCCACACAATGCTCACCTGTGGCTCCAAGAAGCTACAGTATGTGAAGTGGCCAGATTGTTTTGGCAAAAGGGCTAAATCAAGTTGAGAGTAAATGATGGGCCTCAAACCTATTGGTGAATTAGGGGAGTGTCTATAACAAGCATGTGAAGAGTTCCCCAGTAGCAGAATAGGTGAATATGAACAATATGTTCTACTGGGCCAGGAAGGTGGTGGAAGCAGGTGCTATGGATTCCAAAGCTTGGCTAGACATCTAAGATGCCAAAGTCTCCTACTGCATCCATAGCCACAGCTAGTCAACTTGACTTCTGGCTTGACACTTGACTCTGAAGATTCTAGAAGACAGAGTAAGGCCAATGACTTCACACAACTCTGCCTCACTTATATCCAATGTATACACAAGTAAAAAGATATCAACTATTCTATTTCACCACTTTTACTTACCTCAAAGTCCCATGGTGACAGGCAAGTGATGAAGCAGCAGGTGTAGATACACTGAGAACTGTGGTCATAACCCTAGCCATAGGTGTTGTCTTCTCACTGGACTGGAGCAGCAAGGGAATTTCTGGGTATCTGAACAGCCTTTTTAAAGGACCACACTGCTCATGTGTGGTCATGCCCCTGGCATAAAGAAGAGGCTAGAAAAGGCGCCCCAAAATTGTCTGTTTCACCTAACCTAAACCTGGTTTGCTTAACCACAGCAGTCAGAGAATCCTACCCTGTGGTTAAAACACAAAAAAGTATGGGGGTGGCTAGGTGGCGCAGTGAATAGAGCACCGGCCCTGGAGTCAGGAGTACCTGAGTTCAAATCCGGGCTCAGACACTTAACATGAAAAACTAGCCATGTGACCTTGGGCAAGTCACTTAACCCCAACCTGCCCTCCAAAAAAAGCAAAAAAAATAAAAATAAAAAACACAAAAAAGTACAAAAACTTTTGCAATGATTTGTCTCACCACGTGCACACACTTATGGACAATGTGAAATCCAGTAGACCTGAAAGACAAATAGCTCTGGCTGTGAGAGAACTCTGCAGATACCACATCCAAATACCAGCCCTAAGTGAAACAAGGCTGGTAAAGAAAGGTCAGTTTACCAAAGTCAGAGCTGGATACATGCTTTTCTGGAGTGGTCACAGTGATGGGGAACACTGTGAAAGTGGTATAGATTTCACAATCAAATCTAGTCCAGTCAGCAAGCTTCCATGCCTTACAAAAGGAGTGAATGACATGCTCATCACAATGCAATTGCCACTTGCAGGAAAGCACCACACCACCATCATCAGTGCATGTGCTCCCATATGATGAATCCTCATGAGGTCAAAGAAAAATTTTATGAAGACCTGAAGACCCTCATCATCAGTGAGCCAGAAGAGGACAAGCTTGTAATTTGGGGTGCTTTAATGCTAGAGTTGGCTCAGACTACCAGACATGGCAGGGAGTCCTTGGGAGGAATGGAGCTGGAAACAACAGCAAATGTCACTTAGTACTGAAGACTTGTACATCTCATTATCTTCTCATCACCAACACTATCTTCCCTTTGCCCAAATGCAACAAAATACCATGGATGCACCCTTGCAGCAAACATTGGCATTTAATAGACAATGTCATTGTAAGGAGAAAAGACAGAAAGGATGAGAGAGTGATGAAGGCAACGTGTGGAGCAGAGTGCTGGACTGATCATAGATTTATCCTCTCTGAGAGAAATATCCACATTCAACAAAAGTGGCAGCTCCCAAGAAAATGACTACCAAAAGACGTGTTAACAGATTAGAGTGCTTCTCCCTGTGTGAATGGTTTGTTGCTAACTTGGAAGGAAAGCTGAGTCAACACATGGTTGGCAACAATGAAAAAGAAGAGGAGAGGGCAATTTTCAGAGATTTAGGGTACAGTATTGCATTTACTCATCTTGGCCAAAACTCTTACAAGCATCAAGACTGGTTGGATGAAAATGTTGGGGAAATTCAGAAGCTGCTAAATAAAAAACAAAAAAACCCCACAGGGTTTACCAGTAGAGTAATTTGTCTCTAAGAAGGCAGTATTTAACTTCCTCAAAAGTAAAGTATAAATGAAGCTTAGAGAGATGCAAGATTCTTGGCTCAGTAGGAAGGCAGATTAAATTCAGTTTTATGTTAATAGTAACAATGCAAAGCATTTTATAATGTCTTGCAGACCACTTATGGGCCAAAGAACTATCTGTGGTGCATCTCAACAACTAATGAAGCCACATTGATTAACAAAAAGGATATGATCCTGGAGCAACAGACTGAACACTTCTATAATGTTCTCAACAGACTGTTCATCTATCATTGATGAAGCCACTGACTGTATACTTCAAGTTGAAGTCAATCCCTCTTTAGCCAAACTTCCAACTAAAGAAGAGATTTTTGAATGCCATTAAGTTTCTCTCATGTGGCAAAAAACTTGATGCTAATTTTGTTCTAGAAGAGATTACAAGGTAGGGGATCCACTGCTCATACAAAAGCTGACTGAAATCTTCCAGGTTATATGGCAAGAGGAAGTTATCACCCAGAAGTTCAAGGATGCCTCCATTGCCCATTCTGTAAAGGAAAAGGAAAAGGCTGTCCTGTGACAATCACAGAGGGGCTTCTCTCTTAGTCATCGCCAGCTGGATTCTTGCCAGAGTTCCCCTTAATTGGCTGACCTTTCATCTGGAAGCTATTTGTCTATCCTAGAGCCAGCAATGGCTTCAGAAAAGACTGAAGAACAATCAATATGATGTTTGCTGACTAACAGCCACAACAGAAATGCCAGGAGCAGAACAGAGAGGTCTGTACACATTTGTCAACTTAACTAAGGCCTTTGATACTGTCCATTATGAGAGCTTATGGAAAATTTGGCAAAATTTGGTTGCCTGGAGGAGTTCATCAGTATTTTATGCCAGTTCTATGATACATGCTTACATGGATTCTGAATAATGGACAATACTCTCACACTTTCTCAGTCACCACTAGAATGAAACAGGGCTATGTGCCTGCTCCCATGCTTTTTAGCATGTTTTCAGTGATGTCATATGCCTTCAACAAAAAAGAAAATGGTATCAAGGTAAGCTACTGCACTGATGGCAAATTAATTAACTTGAAAAGGCTACAAGCCAACACCAAAGTGGGAGAGCTGGAGTGCCACTTTTTGTTGCAGATGATTATTCACTCTGCAGCCTTGGAGGCTGAGATGCAACAAAGCATGGATGAATTCTCTGCCACTTGTGCTAATTTTGGCCTCACAATGAACACCAAGAAAACAGAGGTGCTCCATCAACTATCACCACACCATCCATACATGGAACCATAGGTTACAGCAAATGGAAAGATTTTGAATGCTCTGGATAATTTCACTTATCTTGTCAGTATACTTTTCAGGGACATACACATAGATGATGAGGCTGATGCATGAATTGCCAGAGCTAGCTCAGTATTAGGGAGGCTCCAAAAGAAAGTGTGAGAGGAGTGTTAGGCTGCCTACCAAACAGGTCTACAGAGTTCTTCTGCTGATCTCATTGGTGTATGCATGTAAGGACCACAGAGATCTAGTCTAAGTTATACTGGAGCATGAGCAGCCTCCTAGGACTCTCTATGGAAGTCTCTATTTGAAGATTCTTATGAGGAAAGCCCATTCCACTTTCACATTGCTCTCATGGTTAGGAAGATCTTCCTTATGTTGTGCTGAAAACTACCTTCCAAAGGTTTGTGCTCTGAGTCAACCCTTTAAAGGAAAATCCTCCCTTGCATTCGATGGTCATATGTGAACTAAAGGAGAAAAACATAAGGCCCTTCTACTAGTTGGTGTCCGCTTTTCCAGGGTCTAAGTCAATAAATGTACCAAATAAATGTGCATTGTTTTTTTTGGTTTTTTTAAGTGAATTTTTTAAATTTAGTTTTTGTTTTCTTGTTTACATTATTCATTTTCATTACATTTTTT